>VDFB02072871.1:0-61734 GCA_007258455.2 Sequoia sempervirens
GGGCTAACCCTCCTGCAGTCAAGAGATATTTTGTAAAATCCCTAAAACGGTAGCCAACGCATTCCTTTTGGTACATTCTATATATATGGAATTCTCGCCTCTTTGTAAGGGTTGGATAGCGAAGGTTAGAACTGAAAAGTTAGAAGTTAAGAGAAACAATAGAGTAGGAATTTTCTGAAGCAGGAGGAGACAAAACTGCATCCTGATTCTTTGTAATAGGAGCTTCTTTTTTCTTCTTAGTTGGCAGTTAGATTTAGTAGGAACCAATAATGTATCTTTTCAGTTTTCTCAATATAAATGGAAACAATTTGGAGTCATAGATTTTCTGTACACTGGTGATTGTGCCAGCTTTGTAATTGTTGTTTATCTATTTCACTAATAGTAGAAGCAACCAGATTAAGATCTACTTCAGATTGTGTTTCAGAATGTTGTTCATCTTGGTTTAATCATTTGATTTGAGAAGCCTTCAAGGAATGAAGTTTGATTTTATGTTTTGATTAAATAGATAACTTGCAATCTGTTATTGAAATCAACACTGTGAATGAATGCAACTGTGTGTTAATCACAAGTTAATTTTTTTCTTCAATTTTAGTTTACAATTCCTTTAAGGATAACAAGTTTGGTTAAGATAGGTGAATTATCATTCTTTTCTGTCCTAAAGCCCTGATCTATCTTTTTATGTTTCTTTAAAACCCTGGTTAGAGTAGGTTTTAAGTTTATGTTTAATCTCAGAACAATCCAGAAGCTCAACACCAGCAGGCTCCTTGAATATTACTGTTACATTGACCACTAAGGGACATCAGCACATTTGACAACCAATTACAAAGACCTTGAGAGCTAAGATATACATGTGATCATCTTTCTCTTTCAGGAGAAACATAATAGCAATATTCTATTTGCATGTTGTTGTGCCAAAAATATCGTCAATAAAACCATGATGCTTACAAACTCTTCGCCTTAGCCTACAGGATCATGTTGTGCCCCTCTACATTAACCTCAATTTTTTTTATTTCAGAGTCATTTTTCTATGGTGTCCAGTTTTCACTTGATGGAAAAAGTGTCAAATGCAAGTAGTGTAAAGTTGCAAAGTGGTGCAACTTTTGTTTTGCAATTCGTGTGACCAAAAAAACTACTCCAATGCATCCTAATAGATAGGTTTACACTAGACACAGTCCTCTTTCTCACCCAAACACGCGGAATTTCTCTAAGTTGTGTTCAACCAACTTGATCGTTTATGATGGCATACAAAACAATCAAAAAGAGAAACATACACACGATAGTTGAGAAGTCTGAGTTTTCCACACAAAAAGTGTATGATCATTGGTGCAGAGCACCTTGTTCCTCCATTTGATGAAAAAGGTCTAGTTCAGTGGTTTTAGTCATTTTAATGTCAAATAAGGCCATAATAGGAAATTTTGTAATTTTGCTTTTAGTTTTGAGTTAGTGTGGTTTCATTTGAGTTAATTGTGTAAGTACAATAGGAAGTACGAATAAGAAAATAGTATTGGTAAAGGAATTGGAAGAGATTACTAATGTTTTTGATAAAGGGTAAAACAAGTTTTACAGGGACCCAAAACCACAAAGTTTACAAAAATAAAGCAAGGGAACAAAATTCCAACAGAAAACACCAGCTGCCCAAAAGGTAAAGGATGGAGCAAGCAGCAGCAAACCGTAACAGACTAGAAAGGTCAAGCAAAAAGGGTCAACAGAGCAAATAACAAAAAACTGGCCACAATTAACCCAGAGTCTTGAGGACAGACTCCGTCTCTGCCTCCAAGTTCTGCATGTCATGGACACCCTTTTTAAAAATTTGAATCATCTTCGGAGCAGGGAGAGCCTTTCTCTTCAGATTGGCTCTGGTTCTCTTTGATATGCCAACATCCATTTCCTGGCTTTTATCATCGGTTTCCTCCAGATCCAACACCAAAGACCCCTGTTGGGCTCTGTCTAACTTCTCAGTCATAGCATTAATTATAATGGCGTTGTGTCTATCCATTCGATTGTTTTGCTCTGCAACAATGTTGATGGTGTTCCTCATATTCTCAACCTCAATTTCATTATTTCTATTTTTGTCGGCGTGGTATAGAGTTTCTTTGTTGAGACCATGATCTCCACAATCCACATCTTTCTTTTCAATCGCAACAATCTTGGCTCCCAGCTCTTCCAACTTTCTTTGAAGGGCCCAATTTTTTATCTTTAACTCATTAATTTCATTGAAAGTCCATTTCGAAAGTTTGAATTGGGAATCAACATTAGTTTTGGCTAAATTTAGAACATCCATAGAGGGATCCTTTCTAGTATTAAAACAAGTTTTTTGAGGGTCAGGAGTAACAGGGGAACCATCTCTAGCAGGTCTTTCCAGCAATAGGTTGGCTCTTGACTCAGTATTGTTGGCACCAAACTCCTCAGATTTAGTGGAATCTTTAGAATAGGAAACAAGGTTTTTAGCCTGAGGGTTCTTATCAACAAGATTGGTCTTAAGGGAGGGGCTTCCCGGCTCAAACTCAGCACAAGCTTTATCAGAACAAGGGATAGGGTTTTTTTGCTAGAAGGGACAGCATGCGGGCTAAGGACAGTTCTAGCCGGACTTAAATTGGGCAAAAACTCTGAGCAACTAGGCTCAGTGTCATCATCCTCAGAATCAGGAAGAGTTTCCAGATTAGCGGGGACAGGCATTTTTTGATAATGCTCAATAATCAATCTAATCAGCCCAGTGTGCAGGATAGGGAATCTTCTAGGGTTTTTCTTATGATCATCCAAGCTTTTCCTCAGAGAACAGAAAAGATAATAGGGGAACAAAACCCTTACCTTGTAGCAGAAGTGATTAAGCAAAGCAAAGTGATAGCCATAAACCCTGGTGAAGCGCCCGTCCACCGTAATGTACTCCATGATGACCCATAGGACCTTTCTCTAAAGGGCTTTTATGGTGTCGACTTCAAAGTAGCTATTAGCCATTTTCACAAGATTCAGCCTTTCTTTTTCTTTTTTAGGAAATCTGATCATGACATCGTCAGAAAAAACCCTGTCCCTGAAGAACTTCTTCCCATTAGTAGACAAACCCGTAACTCCAGCTATCAAATTTTCATTGAGCTCCACATTCCTTCCAAATGGGGTAAGGTTTCCATTATTCCAATTTTTCACAAAAAGGTTTGTAGCTGCCTGATTGGAGCCATGGAGCTTCTCTAGGAAAGGAAGTAACCCGCCACTTTTAACTTTATTCCAAACCTTAACATTTTTTGTATGCATCTCATAGTTGTCCAGCTCAATTCTTTTCCTTTCTCCACCCATCTTGGCCAACACAATGGGGCAGACACGGACGAAATCTTTACTAAAATTGGCCCCGCCAAATTTGAGAACCCACAAAGCGTGCGGAGCTTTCTTGCAAACTAAGCCACTGAGCTCGGTCCCATACAATCTAATGATTGTGATGTGAAAAATCCAACCTGTGCTCATTAAAGGGATGACATGCCTCATTTCCATGTGATTTATCATAATTCAATAAAGCACACACATTAGAACTTCCATTAACATTAAGCCAGGTGCGCAAATCATTACTCCTAACTCCATTAGAAAAAAAATCCGCAACAACATTGGCTTCTCTATAAGCATGTGATATTTTAACTTTATAAAATTTAGCCAAGGTCAAGATAGCATCATCAACCCAAGATTATATTGTCCACGAGGGGGGATATTTTCCACGGAGGCAGTCAATTATATTTTTGGAATCACTTTCAAGCCATAGATTTTTAAAGTTAAGACTTTGGGCTAAATTTAAAATGTGAAAAGCGTCAGTAGCCTCCGCCAAATGATTGGTTTGGGAGCCAAGAGGAGAGGCCATCGCACCAAGGAAATTGCCAAAGAAATTCCTTATGACTCCACCATAGCCCACCGCCCCCTGGTTACCTTTGGTCGCACCATCAAAGTTAGCTTTGACCCATCCATTAGGTGGAAAAGACTAGTGAACACCCTCTCTATCCTTCTTGGATTTCTTAGGAGTGCAAGGCAAGTCAAGGCTAATGTTCCAATCCTTAGCAACTATAATGTCATAGGGAGAATGTCCTGCTTTCTCCAACAAGCCAACCTTTTGAGATAAGACATTGACATTTTCCTTCAAGAGTCTGACGATTTTATCAAAAACAATATCCATAGGAGCTTCTTTATCTCTATAAATTATATTGTTGTGTTCTTTCCAAAGACCCCAAGCAATATGAGGGAAAGAGAAATCCCATAAAAGTCTGGGCATTGAATTTTTAGTCAGGGCTTTCCATTGAAGGAAGAAGTCTTCAATGGACGAAGGAAAAACCCAAGAAAGATGCCACAAATTGATAATTTTTTCCCAAATAGCAACAGCAAATGAGCAATGAAGGAACAAATGACGCATAGATTCGACCTCCATCTTACAAAGAAAACATCTATTAGGTATTTGAAATCTGCGTTTGCAAAGGTTATCAATCGTGAGCACCTTGTTTTGGAGAAGGATCCAGAAAAAAATGTTGATTTTAGGGATCAAATGTTTGAACCAAGCCTTAGACTAGAAAGGAGGAGAGTCCTTAGAAGAAGTAATCCTGGTGAAGGCAGACGAAACAAAATAATTTCCCGAGGGTTTATCAAACCAGACAAGACGATCTTCCAACTAGTCAGAGCAAAGTCTAACAGCCAGCAAAGAAGACTAGATAGGAGCAAGAGCCTGACTGACAATACACAGATCCACCCATTTACCATTCACTCTGTAGTCTTTCACATAAGAGCCGTAGCGGGCCTTGCAATTCTTAGCCCATTCACTAAAGGAATTGGTTTTTAAAAGGGGCTCCTTGAAAAGCCATCTATCCTCCCAAAATCTAGTATGGTTTCCGCTTCTCACTTGCCATCCAGTTCTAGAGTCCACAATATTTTTACCATTGATTAGATTATTCCAGCAGGTAGAACCTCTAGGAAGAAGGTGGGAATCCTTCAGGATAATAAAGGAACGGTTGTTTTCTAAATATTTTCTAGCCAGGATATCTGTCCATTCCCCTGAAGATGAAAAGATTCTCCAAATTTGTTTTGCTAGAAGGGTTTTGTTAACTGTTCTGATTCTTCTAAGACCTAATCCTCCAACCTTTTTTGGTCTACAAACCAGATTCCATCCAATTAAAGGAAGTCTTTTTTTTCTTCAACACCCAACCATAGAAATATTTTTTGAATCTTTTCTATAGCATCGACAAATTTAGCAGGAATCTTGAAAAGGCTCGGGGAATAGATAGGAAAATTCTGGAGCGAGGCTTTGAGGAGCTAAAATTTTCCCACTTGACTTAACATAGCTCCTTTCCAACCAACAAGCTTTTTGCTGAATCTTTCAACCAATGAAAGCCAAAAATAATCAGGAGGTTTAAGGCTTAAGGGTAAACCAAGATAGGTGGCAGGTAAGGAATCTACCCTACAGCCCAGAATTCTGGCAATTTTGGTTTGTCTATGAACCGACATGTTGAAGAAGAACAGAGAACTTTTTTGATTGTTGATCAACTATCCTGAAGCTCTCCCATATTTATCTAGCATATGTTTTAAAGTTTTTCCTTCAGAGACCGAAGCTTTACCCATTAGCATAGTATCATCAACGAATTGTTGATGGGAACAAACCAAGTTACCAGAAGAAGGTTTGAGACCAAGAAGAGATCTATAGTCAACCAATTTTTTTAGATTTCTGCCTAGAATTTCAGCTATAATAGTGAATAAAATAGGAGAAATAGGATCACCCTGTCTTAGACCTCTGGTACTTTGGAAAAAAGAGGTAGGGGATCCATTAACCATAACCGATATGGAAGCAGTAGACACTAGCTATTTCGCCGTTTGGAGAACCCTGTTACAAAAACCAAAAGCCTTTAATATTTTAAATAAGAAAATCCATTCAACTCTGTCATAGGCTTTTGATATATCAAGCTTTAATAAAAAGCCTTCAGTATTCGATTCCACTAAGGAATGAATATTCTCATGCACCATGACAATAGAGTCAAGGATTTGTCTGCTAGGGACAAAGCCATTCTGTTGAGGAGAAATCAAAGAGGGCAAAAAGGTTAAAAATCTTGAGGTTAAAACCTTAGAAATGATTTTATATATAGAATTACAAAGACTTATGGGCCTAAAAGCCTCAAAATTATTAGCCCCAGGTTTCTTGGGGATAAGGACCAAGAAGGTGGCATTTAATTCTTTTAGGAGACTTCTGGATCCAAAAAATTCTTTAACAACATTCACCACATCTTCTCCAACAATCTCCCAGAGCCATTGAAAGAAAAATAAAGGGAAACCATCCGAACCCGGAGCTTTACTCCCATCAAAGGAGATAACAACTCGCTTGACTTCCTCATTGGTGGGGATAGCAGACAAGAAAGAGTTATTTTCCTGATTGATAATTCTCAGTATAGATTCAACTAACTGATCCTAATCATTTTGGTTAATTTCATCACTTGCCGAAAGAAGATGTTTGAAGAAAGAGCTAGCATGCTTTCTAATATCCTCCTCCTCATACCTGATGCCATTCACTTCAATTTGAGATATTCTATTGATTGCTCTATGTTTTGAAGCTGATAGATGAAAGTACCTGGTATTTTTGTCACCTGCAGATAACCATAAATCTCTAGATCTTTGCCTCCAGAACTCCTCCTTTTCGATTATGTCATGCATCTTAGTGAGGAGCTTATTCTCTTTTTCCTTAGTGTCATTCAAATATCCCTCCTTCTGGATTTTATATTGAATTTATCCCAAATCCATCTAGAGGTCATACTTGATCCTAAAGATGTTCCCAAAGGACTCCCTTTTCCATTTTTTCAGATTACATTTCACTTCCCTTAGTTTTTTAGCTATTCTAAACATAGTTGTACCAGGAATACTTATATTCCACCATTTCCTAATTTCCTCTTTAAGAGCAGGATGAGAGATCCACATTTTTTCAAATATGAAAGGGATGTTTTTCTTCTTTTTTATGGGATCCACAATAAAACTGATAGGGAAATTATCAGAACCAATCCTAGAGAGAGCTTTAAGAGAGCAGTAATAATAAAAAAACCAATGATTGGCAATTAAAGATTGATCTAATCTGACCTGAATGAGATCCGTCCCTTTTCTATGTTTAGACCAGGTAAAGGAAGCTCCATGTAAATCCAAATCAATCAACCCCTAATTATCAATGAAATTTTGAAGATCCTCTTTGCTCTCCACATTGATCTGTGATCCTCCAAAATTTTATCCATTCATTAAGGGTGTATTGAAATCACCCATAACAACCCAAGCCTCTCTATCAAAAATCCTCCTAAAGGCAGCCAGCTCCAACCAAAAGGATTTTCTCATTCCTTTTCCATTGGGAGCATATATATTCAATTGAATCCAGCTGAAGTTGTCTCTTATATGTGTGAATCTAGTGGCAGTATGATTCGTTCCTTCCAAAATTAGATCACCTTTGATTATGTGGCTATTCCAGAAAGTAGCAATGCCTCCAGAAGCACCAATTGAGTTATTACCATGAATACTACAGTGCTGGAAAAGTTTCACCTTTTCAACTTTCTCCTTTGACATTTTAGTCTCCTGAATTAGAAGAATATTAGGCTTGTGATCTCTAACAAAATTGTGAAGAACATCCTTCTTATGGGGGCTATTGAGTTCCCTGATATTCCAAGACATAATCTTCATTAAATACCACGGGAATTAAGGCATTCCAGGATGGTTTTCTGAGACCCATCCACTATATCCTGAGAACTATTCTGCTCTCTTCTCTTTTTAGAAGACTTTTTCCCACGTGAGTTCTTTACTGCTCCACAGTCTACCTTAGCTTTTGATCTGGTAGAAATGCCACTTGGAGTCTTCCATTGTTTATTTTTTTCTTTCTTCTTCTTTGATAAGTTCTCTTCTTTATCAGTCTCTTCTTGGCTATCCGTCTATTTGCTAGATTCCCATTCCTTATCAGTTAGGATCCTTTGTTCCCAAGGTAATGTATCCATATTACCATTCACCTGAAAAGATGAGAAATTACTGGAAAGATCAGTAGAATGGTCCAGGTTTTCAAGGGAGTCCTTGACCACCTCAAAGGAGTTGGGATCCGTAAAGTTCGTAGCACCTAGGGGGGAAAGACCTTCAGAAGATGGGAAAGGGAATGGGATATTCAGTTCCAAGGACAAGCCCTTACTAGGAATATCCTCCAAGCCTGGAGTCTCAACATTATTCTCTGTTGGGATTGTCATTTGGGACAATGATTTAGCTTTTTGATTCATATCTTCTTCCCCAGCCGACAGATCTTCATTGGATCCATTTTCCTTAGAAGATAACGTTTTAACAAGATTCATATTAAGGGGATCCATGGGGATCTCTCCATTATTTTCCATGACCACTTCAATCTCAGAAGAGATGCTCTGAATATTAGACTCTTTATTTTCCAAGTCCTGAACATTAGACTCTTTATTTTCCTTACTATCTCCTCCTGATTTTTATTTTTTCCAAACCGTTTTTAAAGAGCCAGTTGGTTTCTCTTTCTCTAATGTGGCATTTAAGGGACATTTTTTAGCCTAGTGCCCAGATTTCCTACACTTGAAGCAGGCAAATGGGATGGTTTCAAACTCTATATTCTGCAACCAGGATCCAAGTTTAGACTGGATCTCAATCAAGGAAGGTCAGCGTCCTGGGAAACCCCCACACATATTCTCGCAAAAACCAATCTCTTTCTAGCAACTGTCATTGTATCGATAGAAAGGAGCTCACCAAAGGAACTCGCAATGCCATAAAAGATATCTTCACTCCAGTACTCTAGGGGCAGGCCTGGAAGTCTAACCCAAACTGGGACATTCTCAAAAATGGAGTCTGATAGGTCCAAGTTAGAGGACCACTTCTTTAGAGCCAGGGAAGATTTCCCTATAACCCAAGGACCCCCACTTCTAACAGCCAAGATGTCCTCTCTGCAAGTAAATTAAAACACAAAAAAACCCTTTAGAAGAGCAGCAACAGAGACTTTTTCGTTTTTTCTCCATTTATTTTTAACTAACTCCCTGACCACTTCAAAATTTAAAATTTAGGCCTTAAAAGCAAGGCTAAACGAGGTGAAAAGAAGAAATTTCTTGAAAATAAGTTAGAATAGGTTGGAAATATAGTGAGGTTGTGGAGTTTGATGTGTTCAAATGATCTACAAGGACAAGGGAGGTCAAAAGTATGTTATGGCATGATGCCCTAGTTGGGAAAAGAGGGGTTTTGAATGAAAAAGAGAGGTTTGAGGGAGTAAAAGTGGGTAAAGTCAGGGGGCAGCATAATTTGGTGGTCAATTAAGTTTGTGCAAGAAAAATGAAGAGCGTTGGAAGAGGTTTTGATGTTGTATGACATATGGATATGGGGTTTTCAATAAACCCTAGTGAAATTTGAGAAAAGTGATGGTTTAGAGGATAGTGGGGTTAGAGGGCCAATCATGCCCTCAAATTTGTGAATTTTGTGGATTTACGGAATGGTAAATGCTGCCCAATGGTGTTTTGCAATTGAAAGAGTGATTGAGAGGGTGTTTCTTTGTTAAATAGACCTATTTGGGGGTCTAGGACAATGTTGAGTCCATTTCTTATTTGTATTATAAATTATAACTTGCTTTTTGCCGAGTCTATTTCTTATACAAGAAATAATATTGCAAAAAGTTGACATAAATATTTCGACGTGTTTATATGGTGACAGATCAAGAACATAAGAATTCATTTTACACTATCAGGATTTTGTTGTGAAAATGTTTAAATACTATTTAAGATAAATGTTTGTATGATAATGTGTCAAGAAGTTAACCACTTTATCTACTCTGAATATTATGTTTTGCAAGTGTTGTGAAGATTATGTATCCTTTGCTTAATTGAGTTGTTCCAATCAAAGGATTAAATATATTGGAATATTTTTATGAATCATTTCATGGAATCCAATTAAAAACGTGTTTTTTGCTTTTAGATAAAGTTGTTTAGCATTAATCAATTAATATTCAAGACAAACTATGAAAGAAAACAATGATCAATGCTAGGGCTAACCAATTAATAAGTATACACGTGAATAAGTCAAGCATGTATGTACATGTGAATAAGGGAAGCACAAGTACTCAAAAACACGTAAACCTTGAAGTATACACACGAATACATAGTATACACAAATTAATACAAACTATATGCATGAATAAAAGGTATACGCATGAAAACATGTAAGTCATAAAGTATATATTGGAACACATGTAAGTCACAAAGTATACACGTAAGTTGTAAAGTATACACTTGAATACACGTAACTCATATCTATTGAACCATAAATTTATAATGCAAATATGGACACCATCGATAAAAAAGATTTGTATTAACCAAATAGCCATGTAGGAATACATCAATATATGCCAATATAAGTATGAAATAAAGGTACAAAATAACCATATAGGCTTACAAGGATGCAATATAGGCATACAATGTCAAATATATCCAATACAAAATGAGCGATCACATCCTATCAGATTAGCAGTTTGGCTTCATAAATTGCTTGTGGGACTCTTTGATCTAAGCACATTGAGATCCCCTATCATTATGTAAGAGATATGGTAGAAAGGAAAGTGATCCAGTTGGAGTATGTTAGTACAAATGATCAAACTGCAGACATTCTCACCAAGCCTCTTTCTCGAATCAAGGTAGAACACTTTAGGAAGAAACTTGGTATGGTTGAAATGTAATTTGATATTTATGTCTGAAATTCAAATTGTTTATAAATTGTACTAATATATAAAGATGTTTAATGTGTAAACTCTTTTGTCATGTGTGTGACTCCATGACCTTATGGGCCCACTCCCCCTGTGTACATTATTGAAAGGTGACAATCTTTCAATAATGAACACTTGTATTTGACATTGTAAAGTGACAACTCTACAATGATGAGTTGAACTATCATGATAGATATCATGTGACTTGATATCAGTGGACATGTCATGATAGTATCTCTTGGACACTTTTGATGAATATCATGGGACTTGATATCATTTGAAGATCATTGTGATCCTTAAGAGATAATCATGGTGGATAATTATATATCCGTGGATATGCCATGAATTATGGAAAACATCATGTGACTTGATGTCAACGCACATACCATAATGAAGATGTGTTATGAAGAATGTCAAGTGACTTGACTCTCTTAGAAGCATACCATATCTTCTGATATCACGAGTAAGGTGATATCACTATATACTTAGTTAGTGTTATCTTCCCTAGCTAAGAGGGAGTGTTGAAATATGGTAGCTTCGGTCAGATATAGAAATGATGATCATATGTGTGTGTATATATATATGTCAGTATGTCAGTATGTATATATTAATTGTATACATCATCATTTATATCGAAATCTACTACATTCCAAGTATATTATCGATTTGCATTTAGAGGTTATTAATTGCGGATTATTAGCATTTCATGTTTCATATAGGATCCCAATCGAGCATCATTATTAGTGATCATTTCCAGATTGGATATTGTTTATTTGTGCAAGATAAAATCAGATCGAACTTAGTAGGCATTTATGTTTATTAAGTAACTAACTCTGAATTGGTGATCGGGTGTTTAGTTTAGATGAAAAGGCACAATTCATGAGACATCTCATGAACGGACATGCCTCCACTTTGTGGAGACATGTCCGCTCATGGGATGTGTCTCTTCCTTATATATTTAATGTAGATCCGATCCACAATTGGAGACATCGAAATCAATAAATGTTCTGCTCTTGTAGATCGAATACCATTAAAGAAAAATTCAGACTTGTTGAACTCTTGGAATTAACACTATGTTCTTGCCTTTTGACCAATGAAATCATAACACCTTATCCCAAGTGACCTATAAAATGCCACACATTTAGTTTTAGCTCTACCACTTGATAGTTAAACTACAGCCAAATCTGATGTTGTGCATTGTTCAACACACAATTAGCCATACAAGGAAAAATGGCATGATTTGAGGTAGCTACTCTCACCTTTTACCATTTTACCAAGGAGCATAAAACACATGCAACCATATATGGCCAATTTGCAAAACCAAAGTACTAGTTCATATTCACCAAATAAACACAAAGAAGAACTCAAGTCACTCAATCATTATTAGCTCCTCAACATACAAATAAAACAAATAGGCTTTAGAACTAGATTTACGTTAGTATAAACTTATGAAGAGGCTAGGAGATTGACAACAAGGCTTATTTGAATCATTCATGTAAAATTAAATGACCATAATAGTAAGTAGAAACAAAGAAAATAAGGCAAGGAACAAAATCACCATAGATGGAGGGGCCAAAGGATGAAAAGGAGACACAAAAAGTCATAAATTGTATTTATGATATCAAGTATCAATAAGAGGATGGGGGCTAGTTAGAGTTTCTTGTAGAAATTGTTCCATTTTATAGATTTCACATTCTTAAATACCAAAATATTGACAGAATGTTAAATGGTGCTTGAATTTTTTATAAAATTGAATGGTTTACAAAGAGTTTACTAAGGATCAAATTTTGCTAATTGGAAGGCCTGACATAATAAGGGATGAGGTTGAGATTGTGTTTCAAGTGAATATGGTCGGAGTGGATTCCTTCAATTCTTAGTTTTTAGCAGAAGGAAGTGAGATGGATATCTCAAAGGTCAAATGGAGATCCCTAAGTCCTTGGTTCTTAATGGATGAAGGTGGGAAGGATACCTCTCAATCTTTATTTCTTAGTGGAAGGAGATAGGATAAATACCCTCAATCATTATTTCATAGGGGAAGGAAGCAAAATGGATACCCCTCAATCAATAGATCAGAGAAGAATGAGGAAAAACAGATACACCTCAATCATTGGATCTGTCTCTTAACAAAGTGAAGTAATATAAATGCTTCTCGATTCTTTATTCTTAACATAAGGATGTCAAATGAATGCTCCTTAGTCCTTGGTTCTTGGAGAAATGAGATAGAATTAATATCCCTCAATCTTTGACTCTTAGTAAAATTCAGAATAAATACTCCTTAATCTTTAACTCTATATGGAAAGAATATTATTTAATCTTTAATTATTAATAAAAAGAAATAAAATAAAAACCCTTAGATCTTTGTTTTTTTTTAATATTAAGATAATACTTTTAAAAAATAGAATATTTGCAGAGATATCAAGTGAGAGCAATAGATGGGTTACTCTAAGGCTAAATTACAAATCAGCCAAGTATTAAAAGCACACTTCGTAATATTAGAAATAAGCATTTAACGGAGATATGATGTTATAAATTAACTAAGAGGGCGGAATAGACTCTCACATAAACATGCAACAAAAGCTACAACGACAAAGTGAAAACTAAGTCAAATACTTGTCCATCAATATCTTTGGGTTGCTAAAAGTTTGTAAAACTGTTTATCCTCAATATTTTTTAAAATAAAAATAAACTAGCACTTGCACCGAAATGAGGTGCAATGGTTACGCTGATTGTAATTTATATAGAATGTTCTATAAATTTGACATGAGGTTTATAGTTTATTTTAGCAAGTGTTTCTTAAAATATTTTAGCAAGTGTTGAATTTTTAGAGTATTTTACAAGTAGATGGTGCCATAGCTTTTATACTAGTTGAGCAAGTTTAATGTCTTAAGCTTCGAAATTTTAGAAAGATGGTCATCTCATGATTTTTAGCAACAGTTAATGCTAAACAAATTATCTGATTTTTTAACAAAAATTAATGTTAGAAATTATAGATGCATAACATGTGGAAAATAAATCTATTATATTGAGGAAGCTTCCATCTCAGCCCAAAAGCAAAGGGCTTTTATTTTCCACTATAAACTTCCAACATATCCTTCATCCTAAAATCTCTTCCATAAAATGCTTCCTAAATAAATCTCTTAACTTCTCATATTTTTAAATAAATATATTTAAAATATATATACTAATGTACTAATTTTCTAATTTTACAAATCTATTTTACCCCAAATACCATTGTAGTTAAGCCTCTAAATTTAGAAGGATATTTAATGAATTTTTGTAAATCTATGTGCATGTAATTATGTTTGATCAGGTATTCTTCCTATCAAACTTCTTTTACAATAGTATTGCATTTATCTTTGATAAGAAATGGCAATTATTACCTAAAGCTTTTCAACACTCCTAGGAAAAGCAGTGATGGGTCTTCTTCCTCACATCTTTATTTCTAAAAAATGTTTTGGCATCAACCACAATAGTTTGCTGCTATTTTTAGTCATGTAGGTGTCCAATAAACCACTTGGTGGTGTTTCCCTTCAAAAGTTGATTTACTTGAATGAAGAGCAAAAGCCCTATGATTACAATTAGAGAATACATTTTGAGGCCTTGGTTGTTTAACTAGTGGACCATAGTACATTTAAAACTTGTTACAAAGTTTGGGAGTTAAGACGTTAAGTAGAAGTCTAGTAATATCAAATAACGTGGATTAAGAGAAGATATAACATGAATTCAACCTTTGAAAGGTTGCATATGAGGTTGCATGATACTTTACAATAGAGAACGGCATCAGTTGTCTAACTTTTTTCATTGTAGTATACACTATTTTTTGTTACCCAGATTAAGAAAGACTACGTTTTTCAGGTTTCTTAACAGCGATAGAATGGATCAAGAGAACTTATTGCCACCAAGGTCCATGTGTTTGAGCTTAGACAATAACAAGACCTGCAAGAATGTATTATCTAAAAAACTTTTATCCCAACTCCAGCATCTTCAAACAAGAAAGCAATCCCAACTTAGTTACCAATCTCCCTGATAGAATATTGTTACCTAGAGAAAGCTCTCAAATATCTCCAAGACCTATGCTAGGTTCAATCTCACCATGCAAACTGTTGCCACTGATATCCAGGAATTTAAGCTTCTTTAACTGCCAGAGTTTCTTTGGAGTGCTACCAAACAGAAGGTTGTCTGTAAGATTCATACTCATGAAACTCTTAACATTTGCATTCTCTACACAGTGCCTCCTTACAACACACTCTAGTAGAATCACAAGGAGATACATTACTTCTGTTCTAGTCTACAAGTCCATCAACTCTGTGAAGACAACTTCTTATGTTGATGGAATTTCTTCTTGGGCCTAGGTGAACTCTATTGTGCATGGGAATCTATAAATAAGAGGTTGAATTGGTTTGCAAAATGGGCATGGCAGGACAATTGTATTTTTATATTTACTTGGATTGATGGAGGAGGGAATAAAATGTGTCTTGTATCTACTTCTTTCAAAATTAAGGAGAACAATAATGTTGTCTTTCCAATGAAAGATGCCTAGTGCTAACTTCACACAGGAAACACAAATACTGACATAGAAAGCACAATCACTCAAATCTAAGAAATTAATGTCAACAATGATCTTCCAAAGTAGATGATAGTATGGGATGGTTTAGATCAGATCCAAATAAGCTTTCAATTCTCAAACGGTTTCACATGAATTAACTGGAGACTAAGAACAATAACAGAAAATAGCCCACTCAAATTTAGCTCACTAGAGCACAAGAAAAAGACAATACATATATATATTTTCTGAGTACAACTTAGACTCAAACACAATCGATATTGTGATTCAACACCAAGTTTATATATATTTGAATCTGGAAAACAGAACGTTTTGCAATGATGGCACTAAGACAAATAATATATTGAGATATCCTCGACTCACTAGAATCGGCAATTCAAACAAACTGATGTTGGCAATCTAGAACTGATGTATCACCCTGCCCAGGTTGGGGATGTGGTCACGACATGAAGGATCTATATGTCGATCTGATTGTGCTATCACTGAGCATGCACAGCCAATCTGCATAGGATGACATCGAGCAATATAGATGGCACCTAAATTGGTGCCCTTTCACCCGCCACCCCGTATGATGTTAATTGATGGCAATTGCTAAATGATTTTCTCCCTAGATTCAATCACGTTGACAACTCAGACGAGGACTAATCGCGGCCTAGAGAGAGAGTTTAGGAGTGGTGCAAGCCTAAAAAGCTTTGCCACTATCGAATGCAAACACTTTCCTTCAACTCTCGCCCCAAACACCAAATTGAACCTGTGACAAAAGACTATCGGATTAGAATGTGGAATGGCAAACACTATGGACAAGAATCACATTGTTGGGTGAGGGTTTCGTCTCACCTGGCATAGGTTAGCAGAGGGTATCATCCCTGTTAACCATCAACATAATTCCATTCACCGTAATGTTGATATTGACTAAACAAACCATCAAAAATACCTGCTAAAAGAACGCTAACCAAAGGAGGTCGGCCAAAGAGGATTCAAATAATTATTATTAAATTTAAAATTATATTATTTAATATTATTTAAATATATAAATTTAATTTACTTCAGTGTTGAAAAAAACTATTGTTTCCCACCAAGATGAATTTAGGGTACAACTAAGGAGGGGACATCATAGCCCTCCCTGCCCAAATGTTACTTTCCCTCAAGCAACCTCAAATTCAGATGCTTAAAAATCTCCACACCTTCCCACATTGCATCTTCGAGGGGTAGGTTTTCCATTTCACCAAGTATTTCGGAATGACCTTGTTCCTTAGCCTTTTCTCTCTCACATCTAGGACTGTTTCGAGTTCAAGTATCAACTTGCCTTCATCATAAAGAGGGGGCAGCTCTATTGAAGGCGTGATCTACTATCCAATTGCCTTTTTGAGGAATAACACATGAAAAAAATTGTGAATTCTGTTGTCTTTGGGTAATTCCAATTCGTATGCAACCTCTATGATCTTCCTCATAACCCGATAAGGTCCATAAAACTTTCGCTTCAACTTCTCTGCACCATTCCCCTTGAGGGTAGACTGCCTATATGGCTGCAACCTCAAGCAGATCATATCACCAACCTCAAAAACCCTCTCTGTTCTATGTTGATCTGCATACATCTTTTGCTGATTTTGAGCATGCTATAAATTTTCCTTGAGGCCATTCAAAATATCCATACTTTGTTGCATCACATCCCTTGCTCTAGGGACCCTACTATCAATAAGGACCAAATCCAACAAAGGAGTAGCATCATAACCATAAAGAGCCTTGAAAGGTGACATACCTATAGACATGTGATGCGTAGTGTTGTAGCAAAACTCCCCCAAATGTAACCACTTGATCTAAGCTATTTGCTGCCCTGTAACATAATTCCTTAGGTAGCTTTCAATCCACTTATTCACGATTTCAGTTTGCCCATCTGTTTGTGGATGGTAGCTAGTGCTTGGAGTCAATTCCGTGTGAGTCAATCGAAAGAACTCTTGCCAAAACAAGTTGATGAACCTGTTGTCCCTGTCACTTACAATATTCTTGGGCAACCCATGAAGCTTAAATATCTCTCTAAAAAACAAATCAACTTGTGGAGCCTTATAGTCTGAAGGAATAACATGAAAATGAGCATACTTTGTAAGCCTATCAACCACCACATAAATATAGTCCTTACCTTGCACCTTTGGCAACCCCATAATGAAATCCACGGAGATACTTTCCCATTCCTGATTTGGAATGGGTAAAGGTTGCAACAACCCAACAGAAAAGACATTCTTGGACTTATTTTGTTGGCACACCAAACACTCTCTAACATGTTGCAATACATCATTCTTTAGTCCTTTCCATGAAAAACACTCTCTTGCTTGCTTGTATGTCTTGTAGAAACCTGGGTGACCAACAAGGGGTGTGCCATGACATGCTCACATAATCTGCTCCCTTACGTTTAATTTTGGCACAAGGTACACAAGATCTTTGTAAAGTATGAGGTCTTCAACCACCTTGTATCTATCATCAAGCAACTTTCCATCTAAAATATCAGTAGCAAAAGAGTCCTTGGCATATTCAACCATTATGGCAGCCTTCCAATTAGCAACTATATCAAAAATAGAACAGAAACAAGGCTTCCTAGATAGTGCATCAGCTAACATGTTGTTTTATCCCTTCGTATACTCAATATCAAAATCATAGGCTTGAAGCTTGCTTACCCATTTTTGTTGCCATCATTTAAATCATGCTGATTGAGGAAGAATTTGAGGCTGTTATGATCTATTTTGACTACAAACCTCCCACACACCAAGTATTGTCTGAATTTGGCAAGAGCATGCATGATAGCTAGCATCTCCTTGTCATAAATGGATAAGCCTCTCTCTGAATCCTTGAGCGTCCTTCTTTCATATGCTATTGGATGTTTATTTTGCATCAAAACTGCCCCAATGCCCTCTCCAGAAGCATCGCACTCAAGTACAAAAGGAAGTGAGAAATCTAGTATAGCCAAAATAGGGCATGAACTCATTACCTCCTTAAGCTTATCAAAAGCTTGCTGCACTGTAGGGCTCCATGAGAAAGCCCCTTTCTTCGTCAAATTGGTCAAAGGAGCTGCAAGTTATGAAAACTCTTTCACAAACCACCTATAGTAGCTGCATAAGGCCACAAATCCCCTCAATTGTGACAAGGTCCTTGGTTGAGGCCAATCCTGGATCACCTTGATCTTTTCCTCATCAACACTCACCCCTTGGGAACTAATCTTATGCCCCAAATACAGAATTTCAGTCATCCCAAATTCAAATTTGGATACCTTAGCGTAGAATGAATGCTGCCCAAGAATGCTAAGAATCTCATCTATATGCTTCAAATGATCCTCCCATGTCCTACTTTAGATCAAGATGTCATCAGAGAAAACCAATAGGAAATTCCTCAATTGAACAATGAATAACTGATTCATGCATGACTGAAAGGTAGCGGGGGCATTGGTCAATCCAAAAGGCATGACCAAAAATTCATAGTGTCTGTAATGGCACCTGAAAGCTGTCTTGTGCACATCCTCCTCTCTCATCCTTATCTGGTCGTACCCTGAACGCAAATCAATTGTGGGGAAGTATACTGCACCATGGAGCTCATCTAACAATTCATCAATCCAGGTAATTGGGTAGCGGTTCTTGATTGTCTTCTTGTTGAGTGCTCTATAGTCTATACACATCCTTAGTGTCCCATCTTTCTTCTTGAACAACACCATTGATGAAGCGAAAGGGTTGGAATTGGACGTACGTGCCCCATGTCAAGTAACTACTTAATTGTCTTCTCGATATCCTTCCAGGCCCGTGGATGACGGTAGGGTGTAGTGATGACCGATTTTGCTCCTTCTTCAAGATCAATCACATGCTAGAAACCCCTTTTTGGAGGTAACCATGAGGTATATCGCAAAAACCTTACTAAGACTCCCCAAGATGGGCTAAATATCAACATGAAAAGTTTTCCCTTCCTTTGAAGGCCTTGTATCCGTGATCAAGCATTCAGCTACCCAAGCAACTTGATCTCTATGCAAAGCCCTCTCCATACACTTGGATAACACCACCATGGGACCTCCATTAGATAGCCCATAAAGGACTATCTCCTTCCCATTAGATTTGAACAACTCCATAGTTTGATAATTATGCATGTATTCTCCAAGTGAGTGCAGCCATTGCACTCCTAGAACCACCTCAGTGTCACCTATGCCAATCACATAGAAATCTTCCCTCATCTTATGACTGCCAAGAGTCAAATTCAGCTACTGAATCCTTCGGTTGCAGGGTAGAGTGTAGCCATCAGCCACCATGACATTAAATCCTGCAAATTCTTCAATCTTCAATCCCAACTTAGCCGCCAACCTCTCATGAGTGAAATTGTGTGTAGCCCCAATATGAATCAAAACAATCACTTGTTGCCCCTATAAAACTCCTTTGACCCGAAATGAATGATACCTTAGTGCCCCTGATAGCATTGCAAGTGTTCCCCCTAGATGCCCATCATCTTTAGATTTGTGCTCATCTTCGATCACAGCTAACTCTGGATCAGCAACTTCATCCTCAAAATCCTCATCCAAAACTACCTCAATCTAGTGTATATGGCCCTTCCCTAAACAACGATGACCTGGCTGCCATGGCTCCCTACAATTGAAACGTAACTTCTTCCTTCGTAGCTCATTCTTAGATATGTCCGATTAGGAAGGAAGGACTATAATGTCCCCTTTTGAGGGTTTCCTTATTTGGCAATTGGTGCTATCTTTCGAAATCGGTGTTTGCATATTCAAAGGAGTATACTGCTATTACCAATGAACTTTTTTGGGTTTTTCTGGGCCTTGGTGCACAAAATTTCTATTTTTAGCAATATCTATTATCAATAACTTACTATTTTTAGTAAATTTCTGTGCATCTCAGTATGGGCCAATTTGGAGTTTGGACACACTATTTTTAGCAACTTGCTATTTTTAGTAAGTGCTATTTTGGGCACCTAATCTTGGTAGCAATGCAATGCAGAGTTTTCTATTTTTGACAGTGGTGAGTTCTCTTATTGGTCAAGATTAATATTTGTTATTTTTCCACTTAAGTTTATAATGTTGCTATTTTAACTTAAGTGAGGAGGTTGTGGGTCATAAGAGACCCCCTTGGCCTAGTCAAGTAATGTTGTTTTTAAAAAGGGGCCAATGTTATTTCATGTGAGACCTAGAAAGGGAGTTTATTTATCATTTTTTAAGGCTAATGTTATGCCTCATAAGATGGGACGCCTAGTTTGGGCTTAATGTCAATTTTAAATAAAAAATCAAGAGTAAAATTTTGGAGGCAAAAAGTTAGACGCCCCTCTTGGGGTAGTTTCATGTCATTTCAAGGAAAAAATATTCAATATCAAATACAAGTTGCGCTAACTTTTCCCTCACTTTATAAATGAACTTGAGCTCTCATTTGCATATGTGAACTTTGGCAACTTAAGGAGATTCGGCTGGATTGTTTCCAGAATTCATATACTACTGGTTGAGGACGAAAACCCTCATCTCTAGTTGCTAGTTTCGGTGGTGAGAGGTCCACCCTAGCTGGTTTGGTGTTTTCGCACAGGAAACACACTGATTTTCACAGAGTTTTGGGATTTCAGGGTTTCGAAAGAATGAAGATTTATGAGGTAAACTAATGAAGAGATATTCAGTTTTTTTGGTGTGGGTTGAGAATTGGGTGTGATTGGTATAGACTTGGTACCATTCGGAGCCATTTGTGGTCTCTATATACCTGGCTGTACCTTTGCAAAGTCTGGCCATTTCCCTCTTTTTGCATTTTGTTGGATTACAGGGTGAAGATGTGCCTCTGGGTATTGCTGCTGAGTCTTTCTAATTGCTAGGCGACCCTTATTGGTAGGGTTTGGCGTGGTAAAGGCCAGCAATAATTTATTTTATGAAATCTTCCCATTTTGGAAGCTTGGTACAAGGACGTGTGAGGTTTCAGATTTGAAACGCCAAGTTTGTGAGTGGTTTATCATTGGAAAGTGGCGTCTAGGGTTGCCTCAATACCTGTAGGTGTTTTGGAACAGAAATTTGTCTGATTCTGGAGGAGTTTGTCCATAGTTTCCCAGCTGTCCATGCCTCTAGCGCCCAGATTGAAGGACTGTGCAGGCCTCAGTTGTCTTTGCAGGCTTTTCATCTATATTAAATCACGTTTGAAGTGCCAAAAAGCGTGAAGGAGGAGTCCAGTCTGATACACTTCTGTCAACTTCAGTCTATGGTTGGAAACTGAGAGTTTGGTGAGCCTTTCTAGGAGAAAGCAGGGACTGTCATACTCTGTAGCAGCAGCTACAGGTCTAAAACTGAATAGCAGGCCAGCAAACTTCACTGTCATCCTTGTTTGAGGTATTTTGCATTGGAAAATAACTGCTGCTCATTTAAATGCTGAAGCTTGTAACTATTATGCCTCTAATAGCTATGTAGCCGAATCGTGGGGTTTTGCATGTCGTTTCCATCCCAGAAACGTACCCGAGTCAGAATCGGGTTCGAATCGCTGTGGGTACGAACCAGAATCAAAATTTTTGCCCCTGAAACGATTTTGTGAACAGCGTTTCGATTCCGGGCGATTCCGGGCGATTCCGGGCGTTTTGGAGCTCGACGCAGCATATTCGGACCGATTCTGGCATGATTTGACTTTGCAAAATAAAATGAAAACCTAAAATCTAGGGTGAAACCTGCCGCAATGATTTCCAGGTACTTGGACTCCATTGAAGAGGCAACGGAGAGGGAGTTGTTCGGCGTGGTGTCGTGCGCAAACATTCTGGTGCCGCCGGCGACAGAAGGGATCATTTCATTGGGCAGGCCCTTCATTCCCATCAAGACCGGTTCGAGGGACGGACGTAAGAGTTGAGTAAATGTACTCGAATCGTATCTGCCCGACCACAACGCTTCCATTTCCTCTGTTCTTTCTCGCTTTCAGGCCATGGGCATCGACACCCCTGGCATTGTTGCCTTACTAATAGTATATAAATCGTATAATATTATAGATTCTATATTAATATCTAGATTGAATAATAATAATATATATTGATAATATAGTTATATAATATATGTTAAATTTTAATATATAATTTTATAAATAAATTAATCATAAATATATTAAATAATAAATTTAAAATTGTTTAAGATTTTTTATTATTATTAAATTATTAATTAATTTATATTAATGTATTAAAAATTTAGAAATTATATATTTATGATTAATATGTTCTTATTAATTTATATATTGCATTGTTTTATTAATTTCTAAAATAATACTTATTAATTATTTATTAGTTATTATAATTTAAATTTTTCTTTTATGTTTCATTGTTTTATAATATTATTAATTTTAGTAAAATATTAATTGTACATATATTAGTTTTTATAATATTATTAATTTTAATAAAATATTATATATATATATATATATATTTGAATATTTTATTATATTTTGTACAGACGTACCCGATTCCGTACCCAACCCCCCCAAAAAATTTGTCGTACCCACGTACCGTACCCACGTATCCGTACCCGTGCCCGTACCCGATTCGGCAACTTAGTCTAATAGCAATGTTTATGAATTTGAATAGTATACTATTTCAGACTTTACTGCAAGAACTTTACTTTACCTATTACAGTTTCGGACTATGTATTGCAAACTTTATTGGTTTGTTTTATATCATGCTCTTTCATTGGCATTAGTGGAAATTTCAAAAAAAAAAATCAGGGGTAGATATTACAATATATAATATGAGTCAATGAAGATTGATTTGAAACTACACAGAAATGCCAATTCATAATTACATAATTTGATACACTTAAAAAACACCACCTAATTTACATAATATTGAAATGTTCGCATTTAGTGGTTATCTCATATGACTTGAATTTAATGAGGGGTTTGAAATTTTCTGCTTGCATTGCTGGGGCAGGTGTGTTAGTTTGCTGGGGCAGGTGTGTTAGTTTGCATATCTTATTGTAAAGTCTCAAGGTTGAATAATCTACAGATGTTATCGTATTTGTATGTTCCATCTCTAGCCTGGCTCTAATGTTGACTAGACTTTTCCAGTAAATCAGATACTTAGATTTGTCATGTTGTCCTTATTATATGTAGTAAAAAAATTTCTGATAAACATCAACAAAATAGCCAGAGCTAACTTTGAAATGTCAATAAGGATAACCAACATAACCAAATGTTGTGGACATCTGAAATGAGTGAAACACGTAAAAGCTAACTTCATAGAAAGATGAGATAAGTGAACTTTAAAATAATCCTCTACTATTAGCAATCACACATTAAGAAGCTTCGGAAGATTGCATCCATGGACTACAACATCATTAAGACCTCCTCAATTCCAAATACAATCATAACAAATGTTTTTCTACAAAATTGATTCAATTTATAGGCAAAGATATGGATTGATTCGTATTACATTATCAAAAGACAACACAAATTAACAAATCTTCAAAATATTATAAATTGCCAAATCTTTTTTTTATTATTGGTTTACAAACTTATGCATTGCAGGCAAGGGCAAATTGGATCCCAAACAAAAGGGCCTCTCCAACATTATTCGCCAAATTAAGTGGGAGAATACCGAGGGGTATGATTCCTGAATAAACATTTTGAAATTTGAACCTTAGCTGATTGACTGTAACAGGATTTAGGGCAGGGATTTAGGGCAGGCATGAGCTCTATAGGTAATTGAAATGCGGTCACTGCAGGAAACTCAAATCCATCATTCATTCCGAAGGGCACAAGCTCACACCAAGAAAAAATCAAATCATAGAATTTCAAACCATAAAATTTCAAACCATGGGATTCAAACTCTGTAATTTCAAACCCTAACAAAACCAAACCCTAAAAAACAGGGGATAGTATATGTTGATGCGCCCAAGTTTTGTACGCACACTTAATTAAGCATCTGAAAGCGCTACTCGATTCTTGAGTTCCAGACAAAAAAAATCGCAGGCTTTTAAACAAAAATATTGGTTATGAGTTAAAGTTTGTTTCCAGGTATGCGGTGAGAAATGTTTCAACTGCCTGAAAGTTGTTTTTCCGAGCATGAGACAAACCAATCCCTTTCATTTAACAGATAGCAATATAATTGTGTTCAAATGAAATATTTATTTCCTTTTTTCTTTTTGGTGAGATTCATCATAATTACCTGTGTGTCTGTAGAACACTGCAGAATGAAGTGGTGTTTGGCCGTCGTGTCTCTGCATATTGCTGTTGGAATCCATGAGAAGCAACAATCTCTCGACGATGTCTGTATGACCACTCTGGGAAGCTGAAAACACAGCTGTTTCACCCTCATGATTTGCTACGCTAGCCAGGTCATGAAAACGGCCATGACTCAGTAGTACCTCCACGACCTTATCATTTCCCCCCTTTGCGGCTTCGTGAAGAGCAGTGTTTCCTTGAAGATTTTGAAACCTCAATAAATTATCGGCCCATTGATCTCCTTTCATTAGTCCAAGGAACTTTTCAACCAATTCGTGATGGCCATAAAAGGCTGCAAGGTGAAGTGCACTATTTCCATCTGAATTTTTCGCCCTAAGAAATTCACGCCCTGCTACTAAATTTCCGCTGACCATTTGAAGCAGCTTTTCAATAAATCGCAGATTACCCCGAGAAACTGCTATATGCAGGACACTATTCTCTAGAGCGGTAAATTCTTGGAAGATATTTAGTTTTCCCTCGATGAGCTTGTTAAGTGTATCCACGTTTCCCCGTTCGGCAGCCATGTATAGCCGGCTGTTCATTCCCGGGAAGAGATCGGCAGACTCATCCATTCTGCTCAAGAATTAAGATCAGAAATGAGAGGACCAGGGATTCACGGCAGGTGGAGAAATCATGTAACTAAAATAGTCAACCAAAAAATTGCAGGGAAGATTAGAGGGGTAATGTCGCATGGAGGGGGGCTTTCTCGTAAATTTAAACTTTTTAAGTTCTTAATTTAAGGAAGCTGGTGGTCCCATGAAGCTGGATGGAATGCTTTGAATAAAATATTAACAACCATCATTTTTTCTCATGTTTTTACCTGATCTAAAATTTTAGATGATTGACAAAGTGGAAAAAAGTTTCCAAAGCTGGTGGGGCAATTTCTATCTCCACCCCACTTTCACAAGGAAATTTTCAATCCTAAAAAAGTAAGGGTTGTTATTTTTTAGAAAAATATTCCAATTAAATCTATATCATTTTTTTTTTTTTGCTTCATGAGACTTTGCCCTAAGGGAGAGGGCTCGATGGTGGCGCAGGGTCTTATCGTGGAGATAGGAGCTTACAACTTGGACCCCTTGATAAGAAATAAAAGAACTTGTTTTCAACTTGTCTTTATAATGAAATCATACAAGTACATGTTAAGATCAAAACATGTCCAATCAATGATAGAGTAAATATTTGCCACCTTCTCAAAATTAGGTGAATGCAAATAGATATGTTTATTTGCATAATATATGCACCAATACATTAAAACTACGTTGACATGTATAGAACCCATTTACATTTCAACCACCATAAATTTGACAATTGACCAACTTGAAAATACATTTGAACATATTTCAAATAAAAATGTTTCATTATTCATCTCTGATTGACAAACTTATAGTTCCACCATGTCCAACTATACCAATCTTTCTGTAAATTTACCTTGCAAAAATTGAAAACCAACTCTCAAATTCACTATGCAATACAATTCTACAAAATAACGATTCATTATTTCAACTATATTTCACAATTATACATGATATTTAATTAATCCTAACAAAATATTAAAATAGAAAACAATTTCAAATTTCTAAAAATCACCTTTCAAATCACACTATAATTAATATTGTCAACCATAGTTTTTAACCGAGCTCAAATCAAATTTATACATACCATTCACAACCCAATTCATATCATTTCTACCATTAATTCCATGAATGCAACCTCAAAGTCCCTCCAATAATTCAAAAATCTCCACTTGCACCTATCTTTTCAAACTTATACAAGTCAATTTACCATTATTTATACAAGTCACCACAAATGTATGTTGCAAGCTACCTATTTCATAATTCAAATTTCTAAGTTTTTGTTTAAGACATCTATTGGAGACTAATTGAAGAGAGCTATTGCAAACTTCTTCAAATACCTATTGCAGCTTCCATAGTATGTATATTTCAAAGTTGTTTTAAGATTATGTATGCATATGAATTGTTGAATGTGTGATTATTATTCATATATATCATGATTTTCTTCAGAAACATTTCCATACATACATATCATTTCACATATCATCCTTACTATACGCATTCATAGAGTTGGTCAAAATCTATAGGTGCATAAAACCCTTAACAGTTGAGTATATGATACCCTCAAATGCTATATATATATATATATTGCAAAGATAGATAAATAAATGTTTCATATAGCCTTGTTCATTTACATTTTGATGTATTAGATGTATTGTTTATTTATTGTAAACTTCTATAGTTCATATGTAGCATGATTTCCTTCACAAATAGTTGCATACATACATATTATTACACCTATCATCCTTAGTCTACACATACACACAATCAATCAAAAGATTGGTGCATGAAACCCTCAACAGTTGAGTATATGAGACCGTTATAAATGATAGCAATGTATAGCCCTTTGTGAAGCAACATAATGATATTTATATATAACTTGAACAACATTATGATACAAATATTTATAACCATTTTTGAGACATGATTATGATATTTATATATAACTTGAAATAGTAGTGTGATAAAACTATTTATAACCCTTATTGGTACAACATTAGCATATATAATGTTGTATCAAGAAGGGTTATTATATATGATAATGTTGTATGAAGGGTTATAAATATTTGTATCATACTGCTATTTCAAGTTATATATAAATTATATCATAATCATGTTTTAGAAATGGTTATAAATATTTGTATCATAATATATTTGCATAGATAGATAGATATATACTTGATTAAATGAATTAGATGTATGGTTTGTTTGTTTTTCAATTACAGTGACTTTTATATGTATGATGATGTTGTTTCAATATATATCATATTGTTGTTTCAAAAAGGACCATTATAAATATTTGTATCATACTGCTATTTCAAGTTATATATTAATATCATTATGTTGTTTCAAAAAGGGTTACTATTTGTATCATATTGTTATTTCAAGTTATATTTAATATCATAATGTTGTTTCAAAAATGGTTATAAATATTTGTATCATAATGTTGTTTCAAGTTATATATAAATATCATAATGTTGTTTTAGAAATGGTTACAAATATTTTTATCATAATATTCTTTCAAGTTATATATAAATATCATTATGTTGTTTCACAAAGGGTTATAAATATTTGTATCATAGTGTTGTTTCAAGTTTATATATATATATATATATATATATATTTGTTAGATTGCAAATACTTTTGTTGTGATTGTTTTGAAAGTTTCTAACTTGAAATAACAATATGATATAAATAGAGACAACATATTTGTACATGTTAGAGTCGCTGTAATTGAAGGAAAAAACAAACCATACATCTAAATAAATTGAGTGTAAATGAAGAAGGCTATAGGAAACTTATACATCTAATATATATCATAATGTTGTATCAGAAAGGGTTGGAAATATTTGCACCATACTGTTGTTTAAAGTTATATATAAATTTCATAATGTTGTTTCAAAAATGGTTAATTGTAAGGGAGAGGGGCCAATATTGCCCATTGAGGTTGTGTCATAGGTATATTCGGTGACAACAAGTGTAGATGGAATGACACGTATGTATGAAACTATTTCTGAAGAAAATCATGATATGTATGAACATTAAACTTTTACTCAAAAACTCATAAATGTAATTCATTTCAATGTAAATGAACAAGGCATATGAAGCATCAATTTCTATATCTCTACATAAAAAAAAGCGAAGCAAGTTTCAAACATACATACCATGGAAGTTGAAGCAGTTAGTTGCAGAAGTTTGGAGGAGCTCCCTTAAATGACTCTCGAACAGGTGTCTCCAACAAAAACTTAGAAATTTGAAATGCTAAATAGTTAGCTTACATCACAGTTGATTCTAGTCTCTTGTATAAATAATTAAGTTGTATAAATTTGAATAGGTAGATGCAATTGGAGATATTTGAATTCTGGAAGGGAATTTGAGGTTGCATTGAAGGAATTAATGGTAGAAGTGGTATGAAATGGGTACATAGAAAATCTAGTTGGTGATTTGAAAGGTGATTTTAGAAAATTTGAAATTGTTGATTGTTTTAATATTTTATTATGATTAATTTAATATCATATATAATTGTGAAGTATGGTTGATATAATTAGTCATTTTTTTTGTAAAATTGTATTTGTCTGGGAATTCGATTTTGCATTTTTGCAAGTAAATTTCAAAAAAGATGGGTGTAGATGGACATGGTGGAACTAGTAGTTTGTCAATGAGGGATGAATAATGGACCATATTTTATTGTAATATGTTAAAATGTATTTCCAAGTTGGTCAGTTGACAATGAGTTTTGTACATGTCAACTCACTTTTAATGCAATAAAACATATATTGTGGAAATAAATATATCCGTTTGCATTAACCTATTTGTGCAAAGTGGCAAACAATATTTATATTGTGGAAATAAATATATCTATTTACATTCATCTAATTTTGGGAAGGTGGGAAATATTTACTCTATCCATGATAGGACATAATTTTGATTTAACATAAACATGTCGTGTCATATTAATAGATAGATTTGAAAACAATTTAGGTCTTTTATTCTTATTGAGTGAGGCCCAAACAGTCACCGAGTATACCCATGACACAATTCTGACCCACAATCTGCCACTCCCTTAATAGATTTTTTAGACTTGATGGAATATGTTTCCTTTGATACATATGCAATTCAATTTTAATTAATATATATCAAATTTATGTTATTTTGGAATGTTTTGGTTAGATATCTCCACACCTCTACGTTAATAGACCCTCAGCTAATTGCCGGCTCTGGAAAATTTTCCACCTTTCTCATTTCGTTCCCAAATCTTAAACCAGATTTATTATAAGAATTATGTTTTAATATATGTTTACGCATATTTGTTATTCTAAATTAAACAGCTAGACAAGAAACATCGAAGCTTTAAAATCATTCAAGCAAGACAAATATATTGGTCCCGCAGCCTCAAAATTGGAGAGAAATTTTACTCTGTATATGCTTAATTTGAAAGAAAGCTCATTAATATTTGAAGAGGAGACATTTTCTCAATGAAAGGACACACAAACCCTGGCAATTGATCTACAAATCTCGAGAGATTCCAGTACAAAGGTTTATTAAATTTAATCATTGAAACAATAAAGTCGTTGGCCACATGGCTGCTTAGTTACAATGTTTTTGGGGGTTGAAACCATGGGATGGATATATACTAGCACTTGCAACTTTAGGAGGTGCAAGGGATGTGCCGATAGGAAATTCGAAGGAATGCTATCATTATTATTTTTATTGAAGTAATGTAGATGTGATTTTAGAAAAAGAATATAATAATATCAAAAACATGTTGGCACCTAATTGTACCATTGAGTTCTAACCAAGTGACCAACCATGTGAGAGGATGTACCCATTTGGAAAACCATGTTGTTTGTCAATTATTTAACATAATATTTAAAAAATTTATTCATTTTTTGTGGCACGTCAATCCAACGACTAGAAGGTAAAACCCCTTGCGCCTTTACTGTAGCTTTGAGTGACAACCTTGATTGAATGTGTCGGAAAGGTGGGAGGAAGAATATACAAAATATGAGAACATTTTCACGAGTGCAAACCATTTTCATAGACATCGATTTGACTTTGATCTACAAAATTGAACCATAACAATATAAACAAACTTTTTTTCTAATTCTAAAAAAAATATAATTTACAAATATACATGTTTAAATAAAAACTTAAAATTCAAATGAAACATTTTTGTATTTATTAAATTTACTTTTATATCTTACCTAAACACTCAATTATTTAATATAAATTAATTTGTATTAATATACATAATTTTTATTTAATTAATCTAAATTAAGATTTATTTATTTTTCCCTTAAGTTAGTTCCTCTCTTACAACATGAACTCTAACCATAGTCCAATATTCATAAATTAATATCAAGTCAACTTATGCTTTTCAAGATTATAATATACTTATATGGTCAAACCTGTCTCAACAAATTTAACCGTAAACATTCTTTAACTTGATTTTTTTGAATGACATAGGAAGAACTTTAAATAAAAAAAGGCAATCACATCTAAGAATCTTTTTATATAGAGTAAAAAAATTACTTAGTAGACACGTAAATACATAGATAGGTTCATAATAATCCTTATTATCATCTCTCTAGATTATTCTTTCAAACTTTTTGGCAGATTTATAGTTGTATCAATTCTAATTTACTCTAAGCATAAGGATTTCCCCTTTTTAGATGAGCACGTGCTAATAATTGTTTCCCTGCTCTTTTTAAGAGGATTTCCTCTCACTCCTCCCTTCACAAAAGTAAAGGGACCTTTTTTTTTCGAAAATGTACAAGGAGACCTCTTCCTTTCATAAAATGTACAAGGAAACTGCATCTCCTCGTAAAATGTACAAAGAGACCTCCCCTCCCTTTTGCACACAAGGGGACCTCCTTCCCCCTTTTTTCATGTATAACATTCATGTTTTTTCATATTTAATTTTATTCGATTTAGAAAACACAATAGAAGTTCAAGAGTTAATGCTTAGCATTTGATCTCTAAATGTCATTATGAAAATTCAAACTTGTATCTTTTTCTTGAGAATCTTATAGTCTTATCATTTGAGCATAACCCCTTTCACAACAATTATCTTGTTGTGTATGAAATACCTTCTTAAAAATTTACTCATTATTTATAAAATTAAATATTAATAATTGTTATATTTATTTTTTAAAATAGACAAAAAAAATCTTTTTTAACAAAAAACATAAAAAAACAATCAATAATATTGAACACATAAGATAATCCATAACATATGTCTTGAATCACATATTTCAAGCATATTACCTTAAAACTTTAAACTCTAATGATATACTTTTGTTAAATAGACTCTTTATCATACAAAATTTTGAAAATCTATACTACAATTTTCTATTAAAATTTTTAAAAAAATTTAAGCTAGAACTGTCCATTTTCTTTTTTCTGGGCTTTCCATTTATTGCGTCATTTTCAATTGGCACAGTACTTTCATTCATAAATTAAATTAATCATCTGGTCTGCTAACCTCTGATTCCACCCAATTAACATTGAACACCCACATTTCAATGTTAAGTTAATGTTTATTTTATATTGCAGTAATAATAAATTATTAAATTATAAGATGCATTGCTAAAGTAAAATTTTATCTAGTTAGAGAATGCTAACCTATATTCTTCAAGTGGAGTTGAAGGGTCTGGCTTTACAGCTTCTAGCTGCAATTTCAATGCTTTTGCAGATGACTCCCTTGGATGCAAATATTGAATGATAGTCAAGCAATACCTTTAAAAAATAGAATTAGGTTAGAAAAATGACTCCCTTGGATGTGTTCTTGGTCATTCTAGGCCTCTCTGGTTCTCCAAACCTTAGTTTCTTGCTTTCAGACCTTTGTGACCTGGCAAACAATATAGGCTTATTACAATATTCTGCTATAAATGAAACGTAATTATTCTCTTGACACGAGACATCCACTTCCCCCACTTGAATGCCTGCTTTAGGCTCGCTGGGTATTTTGTCTCTCACTGTATGATCTAAATTCACCACAGATGTAGATGTTGCACAGTCCAGAGGACTTCCTTCCTTGAGAAAAGGTCCACTAACAAGAAAATGAGACTAGCCATTGCATGTAGAACCCAACACTGCACCATTTTCAACTACTGCTTTCAAGTTTATTTTGGAGAAAAAGCATTTTCAAGTATCCCATCCAACAACCCAGCTAGTGTATCTTCACAACTATCATAGTCATCTGTATCCTCCTCAGCAGCATCAGATGCATCGCCATTCCTGTCAACTTGGGATGAATCCTCAGAATTTTCTCTGCTCACCTTCATTACACTTCCCTACTTGCCATCCCTTGGCCCTGTTTGTAGATGCACAAAAGACTCTTCAAAATCAGGGACAAATAGTTGCTGAAGCTGCACAGCCAAGCGCATAAATCTTCTTCAGCAGCTAGACGAGGTAGCTACAATTGCAGCCACCAAAGCTCGATGATGATTTGATTTGCTAACAGCTGGGCTATTTATGAAAATTGGAGCTCCACCATTGATTTCAACTGCTTCGATTCAAAGACAAAACAACTATAGACAAAACAACTATAGACAAAACAGTCTATTTATCCAAACTGGAGGCGGTGATGGAGGGTGGACGGTTGCTCTGTGTTAATTTCTATAACCCAGCAACAGATTAATTGCACAATAAATTCACAGAAAGAAATCTGATTTATAACAATTAATACAACTGGGTTAATTAACAACTAATAACAGCGGAAGCAAAAATAACATGAAGCCAAACACAAAAGGACAATAACACAGATATACCCAGGAAACCCCAATGTGGGGAAAAACCTGCAAATGTTGGATCTTCTATTCAGCCTAACAACAAACTTTTCTTTCGAAAATACAATACGAGTTTGCTACAGCAATCTTGTATTTATAGAGCCTAGCTGCTTTACTTAGCGTGCAAGGAAAGAATCTTTCCTTGCTTTCTTTGGCTTTATTTACACATAAAATCACTCTAGGATTTATCTTATCCTCACAAACTCGGAAACATTCTATTAAAGAATAAAATCCCACTCTTGGATTTATCTTATCCTCACAAACTCAGAAACATTCTATTTAAAGAATAAAAATCCTGCTGTTGCTAAAAATCCAACTCGAATTGATTTAAAGCAAATCTTATCTTGAGTTGCTTTAAAGCAAATCCATATCCCACTTTTCTAGCTACAAAAATCAACACTCCCTCTTAGCGAGGAAAGTGTTCTGCACTACACCCAACTTGTCCCTGAAGAATTCAAACTTGTTCTTCATCAAGGCCTTCGTCAGATATCTGCTATTTGTTCGTCCGTAGGAATGTAATTGAGCTTCACTATCCCCTTCTCCACACAATCTCTGATGAAGTGGTACTTGATCTCAATGTGCTTTGACTTGTCATGAAACACTGGATTCTCAGAGAGTTTGATGCAACTCTGATTATCACAGTAAATGACTGTAGGATCCAACTCTTGATTAAAGAGCCCAGCTAGAAGTTTCCGAAGCCAGATAGCCTCACATGTAGCCATATTGGCTGCCATATACTCGGCCTCTACAGAACTCAGTGCAACTGACTTCTGTTTCCTGCTGTACCAAGAGACTACTCCTGATCCCAAACTGAAACTGCACCCTGAAGTGCTCTTTCGATCAGTTGTACTGCCTGCCCAATCTTCATCAGTAAACCCCTTGAGCTTCACTCCATCCTGCTGAACATACTTCAGCCCATAATCAACTGTGCCTCGAAGATATCTCAAAACATGCTTCGCAGCTATCCAGTGCACACGTTTATGTTCCACCATAAACTGACTAAGTGAGTTCACTGCAAAACAAATGTCTGGCCTGGTGTTGACCAAATACATAAGAGAGCCTATCAACTGTCTGTATAAAGTAGGGTCCACTGCCTCTGATCTGGAAGCATCAATCTTGTTCCAATTGGTCACAAGTGGCGTTGACATAGGCTTACAGTTTTCCATCCTGAATCGCTTCAAGATATTAATTAAGTACTTCCCTTGTCCAAGGAAGATCTCTCCCTCTTTCTGCCACAACTCCAATCCTAAAAAGTAATGCATCAACCCCAAGTCCTTCATCTCAAACTCTCCTGCAAGATCCCACTTGCAATGTGCTATGAGCTCCTCTGACCCTGTGAGAAATAGGTCATCAACATATAACAACAATATGAGAAGTTCACCCTTCACCTGAACATAGTACAGGTTCAAATCTGCCTCACTCTTGATGAAGCCTACACTCTGCAAGTAACTATCAATACGTGAATACCATGCCCTAGGAGCTTGCTTGAGTCCATACAGTGCTCTTTTCAACCTGCATACATGAGAATCCCTCTCATGTGCTTCAAACCCTTCTGGTTGCTCTATGTAAATCTCTTCCTCAATCACTCCGTTGAGGAAAGCCGTCTTTACATCCATCTGATGAATCCTCCAACCCATCTGTGCTGCTATAGAAATGATAGCTCTTATGGATGAGTACCTGGCTACTGGAGCAAAAGTCTCATCATAGTCGACTCCTTCCTTCTGTGAAAACCCCTTAGCCACAAACCGGGCTTTGAATTTTTCCACACTACCATCTGCAGCATGCTTAATCTTATACAGCCATCTCGAGCCCACCACAGACTTATTTTCTGGTCTTGGTACTACCTCCCACACACTGTTCTTCATGATGGAAGAATACTCTTCCACCATGGCATCTTTCCACACTTGGTGCTTGGATGCCTCCTAAAAGCTGGAAGGCTCTACTTCAATTAATTCACTCATAAGTGCCACATAATCTAAATAACGTCTGGGAGCCCTTCTTTGTCTGACTGAATCTTGAGGATCACCTACATATTCTTGAGCTTCTCTCAATGTCTGCTCAGCTGCCCTATTTCTCCTCTTCTCACTCATAGGAATCTGAGGCTGAGGAATTATTTGTTCCTCTATCTGATCATCCTGCTTGTTCTGCTCTCCAGCTTGTGTTACTGAAGTTTGAGGGATTTGTGCTACCTCAACTGTGGATGATTGTTCCTCCTCATTCATCAAGTTACTTGACTTTTGAAGAGCCCTCTCTTCCTCAAACTTCACATCTCTGCGAACCACTGTTTTCCTGAGAGCAGGAATATAAACTCTATAAGCCTTAGAAGTTTCACTGTACCCAACAAGGATACCCTTCTCTGCAGTAGGTTCCAACTTGGTTCTCTTCTCAACAGGAATGTGACAATACACAAGGCATCCAAAGATGCGAATGTGCCCCAAATCTGGTTTCTTACCAGTGAATGCCTCTTCTGGAGTCAATTTGCCCAACACTTTGTGAGGGCTCCTATTCTGCAAATACACAGCTGTGTTGCAAGCTTCTACCCATAAAAACCAAGGCAGATCCTGATCATGAAGCATGGCCTTGGCTGCTCCAACGATAGCTCTATTCTTCCGTTCAGCAACCCCATTCTGCTGAGGGTTGTACAGAACTGTCAACTCTTTCTTGATACCTTCCTGAGCACAAAAATCTTTGAAGGCATTCGAGGTATACTCGCCTCCATTATCAGACCTCAGTATCTTGATCTTCTTCCTAGTTTGGTTCTCCACGAGAGCCTTAAACTCTTTGAACCTACTGAAGACCTCATCTTTATTCTTCATGAAATATATCCATGTCTTCCTGGAGAAATCATCAATGAAGGTAACATAATACTCATATCCATTCAAGGATGTTGTTGACATAGGTCCACACACATCTGAGTGTACAAGATCCAAAATCCCTTCGGATCTAGTGTCGCTGCTTGGAAAACTGGTCTTGGCATATTTCCCAAGAGCACAACCCTTGCACACCTCATGCTTTTCTGTCTTCATCCCAGGCAGCCCTATCACTATTTCCTTAAGAATATTAAGTGCTCCATGGTGAAGGTGAGCCATCCTCCTGTGCCATAATTCTCCTATCCCTTTACAGCTACTAACCAACGCATGTGCTGGCTCAAACTGTAACCGAAACAAGCTGCCATGCCTGACACCAATCACTTTTGCAATCTTGGAATCTTTGGGACGAATATAGACTTTTCCCCTCTCAAAGGTCACAATGTAACCCTTGTCTTCCAAGGAAGAAACTGAGATTAAATTCTTTGTCATGCCAGGGACATACAACACATCCTCCACCAACAAAGGTTTGCCAGACTCCCTCTGAAACTTGACGGTGCCAATACCAGTTGCATGGTACTTGGCATTGTCTCCGAGCTCAATATAGAAATCCAGCTTCTTCTCCTCCAACTTGGTGAAACATTCTTTGACTCCCGTCATGTGGCGAGAAGCCCCACTGTCAATATACCATACCCTGTTGGCAATTGAACTTGAGAGACAGGCAATGAGTGAAAACTCATTCTCAAATTGTGATGCAAACTCGTCCACCTCTGCTGTAGCAGCAAATTGCTTCTTCTGCTTGTCCTTATTTTTCTTATTCGGACATTGACTGGCATAGTGACCCATCTGATGGCAGCAAAAACATTTAATCTTGCTCAGATCTTTCTTCTTCCCACTCTTGGAAGAAGAACCTTCCGATTGCTCTTTATTGGACTTCTTCTTACCCTTGCTTGCAAGAGCAAGATTTTCTTCATCTTGAACCTTCTTTGTCTGATCTCCTCGATGAGCACCTTCACGGATCTCCTCCTGAACAAAATCATCCCAAAGTCTTGCCCAATCAGGTAGCCGATCTCTACCGACAACACACTTGACAAACACTTCCCAGTGCTTTGAAAAACCATTCAAGGCTATACGCACCAACTCATCTTCTTTAATCGTCTCTCCAACAGCAGCAAGCTCATCCCTGACCTGTGTCAGCTTGGACAAGTAAGAGGTCACACTCTCGCCTTTGGACATCTTGGTATTATGCAATTTGTCCTTGAGCATCATCTTACGACTCTGATAGTCGCTCTGATAAAGTTTTGTGAGCGTATCCCACATCTCCTTGGCGGTGTCTTTCCCCGATAAATGAGGAATTAAATGATCTCTTACTCCATCCAGGATAATCCTTTGAGCTTTGGCCTCTTTGACTTCATGCGAATCTAAGGCAACAGGATCATTTGTTGGTGGAGTCACTTCTGTGCTAGCATAGGTCCATAGCCTGTTCTCCTTGAGAACAGATGTAATCCGAACCTTCCACTGCAAGAAGTTAGACGCACCCTCGAGCCTGTCCTCGTATCGAACACTGGTTGCCATAGCCACAAAAGAATTGGAGACGAAAATCTGATGACTTTTTTTTTTTCTTGAAATCTGCGTTACAAATCTTGGCTTCGTATTCAGAGTTTAGAGCTCTGATACCATGTTAATTTCTATAACCCAGCAACAGATTAATTGCACAATAAATTCACAGAAAGAAATCTGATTTATAACAATTAATACAACTGGGTTAATTAACAACTAATAACAGCGGAAGCAAAAATAACATGAAGCCAAACACAAAAGGACAATAACATAGATATACCCAGGAAACCCCAATGCGGGGAAAAACCTGCAAATGTTGGATCTTCTATTCAGCCTAACAGCAAACTTTTCTTTCGAAAATACAATACGAGTTTGCTACAGCAATCTTGTATTTATAGAGCCTAGCTGCTTTACTTAGCGTGCAAGGAAAGAATCTTTCCTTGCTTTCTTTGGCTTTATTTACACATAAAATCACTCTAGGATTTATCTTATCCTCACAAACTCGGAAACATTCTATTAAAGAATAAAATCCCACTCTTGGATTTATCTTATCCTCACAAACTCGGAAACATTCTATTAAAGAATAAAAATCCTGCTGTTGCTAAAAATCCAACTCGAATTGATTTAAAGCAAATCTTATCTTGAGTTGCTTTAAAGCAAATCCATATCCCACTTTTCTAGCTACAAAAATCAACACTCTGATAGGGATTAGACGCTGCATTAAAATCTAATTCAATTTTCCTAAGCTGCCTCTTCTGGTGGAGTGTGAGAAGAAATCTGGTAGACGAGTTCACGGTGAGATTAGACGCATAATTAAATTTTTAGATTCTTATTCAAATCTCATGGCTTCCTTTTCACGCTAAGCTTCCTTTTCACGCTAAGCTTCCTTTTCACACTAACACAGTCTGCTCGGGGCTTTCTTTTCATGCCAACACAGCATGTTGTAAATTACCCGACATCATTGACAATTTTTGATGGACGTGAAATGACACGGCAGATGGTTTACCAGACTGTCGAATGGTTTGCAGGTTCTGTTGTACTGTCAAGATGGTCATGAGAAAAATGGGTAGAGTTCGGAGGATAATGCCATTAATGCCCTGCAACTACTAAGAACGTAGTAAATGCAATTTTTTTCCGTCGGTGGTTTACTGGCCTGTGGAGTTGTTTGTAGGGGCGTGAGACAGGATTGCTGATGGGCTGTGGACTGGCAAGTCAACAATTAAAAGCCTGTCGACTAATTAAATTACCTAGAAGCTATAGCACATGGAAAGCATGGAGCACCTAGGCAGACAAGCAGAAAGCATTGGACAAGAGATATTAATATTGTACTCATTTTGAGAAATTTAATACTTCTTCCCGGGATTCTCTGTGTCTGCCTGCCATTCCCTGTCATGGTAATATAGATTGTCATAATACAAAAGACAAAATACATGATGGAACTGCACGACTTGGAGACAGAAACTCAAACAGCTATTTATGTTTCTCATCTCTGCCAGAGTTGCGCTCTTGAACACCCTTTAAACTTTGTGACCAGACAGTTTAGTCCCAACCAATTCTTAAGATGTTGAACATGATTGCAATAATTGAGTGGTGCTGCTACAATTTAATGCCCTACAATGAGAAATCATGTTTGAGAGATCTATGGATAATTTGAATGAATGATTGAATATTTTGAAACACAAACACATAGTATCAAATTTTGTTAAAAATGTATTTTTTAAAATAAATGGGTTAGTTGGCAAAATTTTAAATTTAAATTTTATACAAGAAATAGTTAAATTTGAAGAAGGTTGATCCAATGACCACATAAATAACCCTTGAAAAAATTGGTAGATTTAGGTGCCTAATATTTATATACAGGGAAAAATGTAGTAAATGTGTAGATAAGGTGACCATATGAGAATATGTATGCTTGAAGATAAGGTGAGGGTTAAGGGAATGGGTAAAGGTTAGGGGAGTAAGTTCAACTTCACATAAAATTATAAAATTTATGAATATATACATCAAAATATTTTGTCAAAATAGATATAAAATGTTATGAAAAATAACATAAAAGTACAAATTTTGTGACAAATTTTTCTTTCGTGCCTTACATTCCCAAATCTTGTTTGTAGAAGGTTTGAATAAAAAGTATGTATCATCAAGAGCCAAAGGATCAAGCAATTCTAATTAAGTACAACCATATTTATGACATTTTAGATGAAGTGGATATAATGTTGAATTGAATTTATGTGGTTAGGGTTATATCCCCTTTACTGCGCTCTCATATATTAATGCTTTGAGTAATTTATAGTTGATTTCTCTTAACAATTGTGGTCATGCTACTCTCATGATGGTGAGAATGTTGCTAGAGTGCCCCTAATGGCTATTGCGACTAATTAGATATTGGACAAGATGCAACAATATTTGAAATTATTTAGTTTTAAACCACCATGATTTGATACCTACATTCCTATTCTTTAGTTCATGTGGTCTTTGTAGTCAGTTGGTTGGCTCCTTGTGATACTAATTTTGATCTTTTATTTTTCTGTAAAATTTAATATGCTTTGTTAGTTTCAATCCTAAAATTGCTAGCTTTTGTTGGCGTTTCTCAACTATTTGTGAAGATTTCACCCATCCTTACTCATAATAAATGAAACACAAATATAAAAAATTTACCATTGTAATTACTTACAAAAATAAAAAAATTAATTTAATTAATTAATATTTTTATCACTCCTTAAGTATTGATTTTACTTTATATTTTACTTTATGTTTCATGAACTTATAATTTTATTTATATATATATGAAAATAATAATTTTTTGTTGTCTATTTTGTAAAATAAAATTTACTTTTTGAAAATTGATTATTTTTTATTTTGTATTTTTAATATCTTCTTGATAAATAATATATTTGTTATTAATTAAGAAAATTAGTTCTTTTATTTATGTGAATTATAAAAAAATGTATTTATATATTTTTAAATCTTACTTATTTAATTAGATTTCCTTAATAACTATACAAATTAATTAAAAAGTAGGCACTTTCAAATCAAATAAAGTAAATCCAAACTTGAAATAGCCCCTTAAAATTTTATTGGTCCATCTCTTTGTTAGTTTCAAGTTAGACATGCGGTGAAGGCAGCTTATCAAAGAATTTACTCCCAATGTAAAACTTGTATAAGATAATCATGTACAAATATGGGTAAATGTATCAATATTATTTTTGAGGCTTATGGTTTGATCTTAGGGATGTGTTGGTTACTAAATGGGCTTGATCTTGGGGAAAATTTATGGTCAAGTACACTAGGGTGGGAGAAACATTATGATGGGTTTTCAATTAGGAAGTACAAAAGTTTTATCTTTATGAGAATCACTTAGATGCAATAAGTGCTAATTGCACCATTAGTACTCATTAGAGATGGGCTCTTGGGAACCCAATTTTGATAGACACACTTGTAGGTGAGGTGGAAAGATTGGAGGACGCTTGTTCCTCTTCCTTATCTTTCAGAGCATATTGGTTTGTACAAGCATTACAAGTGGTGGTGAATTTCTATTCAAAATTTTCAAACATAGATAGACATGGAAGGCATGGGGAGCAAATGGATGAATGCACATCTAGATGACACACTTCATCTACTTGAGGTGTGCAATTTGTTGAAGGACAACACTATAGAAATCAGGAAGCAACACACAAATGTGCAATTAGCCATTCATTTCCTTGGCACTACTCTCACTCTCTCTTCCCATGCCCTTGAAAGGACATGCACCACCCTCACCATTTGGTTGAGTAAGAAGGACACACACATCCAACTAGAGAAATGTGTGTCCATTTTGAGGTTAAGGACAGAGAAGCTCAACATTAAGGATAAAGTAGTAGTAGCAAAAGCTGCCACAACATCAACCATGCATAGGCCACCATTGTCATGGCTTTTTATGCCCTTGTTACTGAAAGGAAGCCAGGGACATAGAAAAGCTTCCAACACCAATCTATTAGAGGAGAGAACGTGCAAATTTCTACACTTTCAAACCCTTATTCAATTATAACAAAGAAGATACACATAACATGTAACATAAATAAAATTAGAGATACAACAAAAACATATAACACCAAATACACGTGGGTAAAACCCTTTTGAGAGAAAAAACCCCACACTCCAAAGCCTGGACAATGTACTAGTTGTAAACAAATGGTTACAATACACTTATAGTGCAAGCTTCTATAGGAGTTTGTTTTACAATTCTGTAGTAAATTTGACAACATAATGGTATCTCAACACAACATCATACAACTCCAAAACACAAGTTCTCAATATATAGGAGCTTTCAATGCATAAATTAGACATTTCTAAGTCGACTACCAAAGGTTGAAGATGCAACATTGAAAGTGCCAAAACCAATGCACACGCATAATGGTAAGTTTCCAATTGTCACCACATACAACAATGCAACTACCAATTGTCACTAAACCTGCACATGCAAAAATTGCACTTTCCAAATAATTAGTGCACCTCAAAAACTCACATTCCATGCAAACTCAACATAGAAATAGAAAATTCCTTCACGCACAACTCCACTTGCAAATGCAACTTTCCAACTTGACTCCTCAAAAATAGAAACTGCAATTTATAACTCACAAGACATGGGATAATTAGCAACATTAAATATTTAAATAATCAATGCTAAGAAAAAACAAAGGTTGAGAAACCTTCATTTTCCTAACATTCTCCCACTTGTCAAACACCTTTGAAGAGTCAATGGAAGTAACATGATTTAACTACTAGAGGTCGTGAGGCCCATAGACTTCGAACACCATCTAAACTTCTCTGTGATTACTGACTTTGTCAATGCATCTACAACATTTGTCAGGGTGTCAACCTTCTCCAACTTTACCTTTCCATCTTCCACCATATCATGAACAAAATGAAATTGAACATCAATGTGCTTTGTTTTGGCATGGAAAGTAGGATTCTTTTTTTTTTAAATGGTATTTTGATTGTCACAGTAGATAATGATCTATTTTGCATCAAGCCTAACATTTGAACACAAACGCTTAAGCCAACTAGCTTCCTTACAAGCGTGAGTAGCTACCATGTACTCTACATTTGTCATGGACAAAGAGACTACAACCTGGCACTTACTCATCCAACTAATGACTCCACCAAACATCATGAATACATATCCACCAGTGGATCTTTTGTTGTCAATATCTCCTACACAATCAGAATCCAAAAACCCACAAATATAATCTGAATGTCGAGGTCTAGTAGGATAACCATGAAAACACAAGGAATACTCAAAAGTGCCTCACAAGTATCTAAAAACACTCTTAACTACATCCCAATGTACTCGTTTAGGATTAGCCATAAAGTGACTTAGGACTCCTGGACTTAGATTGGGCAATGTCTTGCCTCATATAGACCATAGCATACATCCAACTGCCTACAATACTAGCATAGGGTACTCTAGTCATGTCCTCCATCTTAGAAGGAGACTTTGGACAATCTTCTACATAAATCAAGTTGTCATAGGAACAACTAACTATCTACAAGTTGTCATCTTGAATATCTCCAACACTCCATTCACATACTTACTCAGGCTTAAACATTTAAGCTTGCTATTATTTTTGTCTCTTCTGATCTCCATCCCCAAGATACACCAAGTTGCACCTAAATCCTTCATTTCAAACTATGATGACAACTGGGACTTCATATCTGAAATTAAATTTTTATCTTTCCCAAAAAATAACATATCAACAACATACAATACAATGATGAGAAAATGATCATTAACAGTTTTGTAGTAAACACAATGATCAAATTCAGATCTCAAAAATCCCAAACTCAACACAAATGCATCAAATTTTTGGTACCACATCATAGGAGATTGCTTACGACCATACAAACAACTTGCATACCAGATTTTCTTTACCTTTAACCATGTACTATTCAGGGTGTGACATATAGATTTCTTCCTCCAAGTCACCATGAAGGAAGGTTGTTTTCACATCCATTTTCTCCACTTCTAAATCATATGTTGTTTCTAGTGATAATAGGAACTGAATAGATGTCAGCTTTGCAATAGGAGAGAATATGTCACCATAATCTATCCCCTCCACTTTCGAATAACTCTTCGCGACCAACCTTGCTTTACGCTTCTCAACACTGCCATCAAGACCAACTTTCTTCATGAACACCCATTTGCAACCAACAAGTTTTTGTCCTTCAAGCAAGGGTACCAAAACCCATGCATCATTTTTCTTTAATGAAATCATCTCAGGTCATCCATGGCTTTCATCCAGGAATCTACATCAATCATACCCATAGCCTCTTGCACAATCCTTGTCTCATCAACATTAGCAATCAAAGAAAAAATACAATTTGAATCCAACAATGAACAACCAAACCTTTCAGGTGAATAACCAAACCTATCAAGTTGTCACCTATCTCTCGTAGAGCACCTTAATTGTTAAGGTTGAGGTTCTTCTTCTTCTTCTTCAAAACTTTCATAGCTTCTCAAGCTTTCTTGATCATCAGGTCCATTATGGGTTTCAGGTTCAACTTTCTTAGGGTCAAGAGTAAGTTGAACCACATCTTCTTTCTTTTGTTCTTTTGTTCTTTTGTAGGCTACAAAATAGTGGAAGAAGGTTTCATATCTCTAAAGATAACACTTTGAATGTGGAGAACCTTTTTGGCCACTAGATCCCAAAGCTTGTACCCTTTCACACCAATACCATATCCGATGAAGATACTCTTGATAGCCTTGCTTTCCAACTTTGAACTTTTCTCTCTTGGCACATGAGCATATGTCTCACAACCAAACACACAAAGATGTCTCAATGAGGGCTTCTTACTCAACCACACCTCCTTAGGTGTCTTCCAAACAAACACTGATGTAGGAGATTTGTTTACCAAATAACATGCAATGACAACAACTTCATCCCAAAACTTTTTTTCAATGCTAGCTTCACTTAGCATATTCCTAGCCCTCTCCATCAATGTATTGTTAATCCTCTTTGCAACCCCATTTTACTGAGGGGTATAATATGGAGTTATCTTATGCTTTTCAATCCCATATTCTTTACAAAACTTATCAAAATTAGCAAAACAATACTCACCACCATTGTCAATCCTCAAACACTTAATCTTCCTACTAGTTTGATTTTCTACCAAGTCCTTAAACTCCTTAAACCAACTAAAGACTTTAGATTTACTTATGAGAAAATAAATAAATGTCCTACTATAATCATCTATGAAAGAAACAAAATATATAGATTTTGATAATGAAGAAACATTTACAAGACCAAAAACATCAGAATGCACATAGTCCAAAACCCCAAAAGATTTATGAGAACTATGATAAAGTTTAACATGGTTTTTCTTTCCATAGACACAATGTTCACAAAAATTGAACTCAAGATTACAATAATCAAGCCCTTGAACAAGGCATTTATTTTTCAAGGTTCTTAAACCCTTTTCACCAATGTGACCAAGTCTTTTGTGCCAAAACATTGTCTTCTTTGAAAGTAACTTCATATCCAAAGCATGAGCACCCATGGGTACCTAGAAAGCATTACCACCAGAAGTGAATGCAAAATTCTTCTTTGTTGTTGGTTCCAATGGTGAGGATAGTGGCTTAGATGTTATTTTCTTCTTATCCATAGAAGAACTATTGTAATGAACCATGCATGCATCTAGCTGAAATAAAGTGCCTATCCGAACACCCTTAGCAAGCACCATAGCTCCTCTTGTCATCTTACATCCTCCATTCAAGAAGACAACTTGCACACCCACATCATTCAACTTACTTATAGAAGGAAGGTTTCGTGCCAAACTAGGGATATGCAGGACACCATCAATCCCCTTCACTCTACCCTTTAGGAATCTTATTTTGACTCTTCCATGACCAACAATATTCAGGTGAGAGTCATCACCTAGGTACACCTTCCCACCATCATAACTTTCATACTTAGAAAACAAATCTTGATGAAAGTTCATGTGGAAAGAAGCAGCAGATTCAATCAACCACACATCTTATGATGCATGCATTTCCAAAGCAACGATACAAGCATCTACATCATCCTGAGAGAATTTTCAGATTGAAAATCAAAGAACGTCTTATTTTTCTTCTTTTTCTTTTGCTTACAATATTTGTAGAAGTGACCAAATTTTTTGCAATTCCAACATTTCACCTTGGTCTTATCAGGAGACTTAGATCTCCCATAGGATTTGGATTTTGACTTCACTTGCTTCATGTTCTTCTTTTTTCATTTTCCATTCATTCTTTGAACCACCATAGCCTCCTTAGTTGTTTTGAAATATTTTCTCCTAATCTCTTTAGATAGCAATGATGCAACCACTTCATCCATCTTAAAGGTGGTAGTGGTACTTCTAATGGCCATGACAAGGTGGTCCCAAGAATCTAGCAGTGAGCACAACAAAGTCATACAATGATCCTCCTCCATTTTCACACCATTCTTCTTGTTTCATGCCTAATGGAATAGTTCTTGAAATAGTTTTCAACAATTCACAGTCTAGATGTACTCTCCATCTCCTTCCTACAACAACATCAACAAAAAATTTCTACAATAGGCTCCCACTCAAAATAAGATGAATACAAAAATACCCTTTAACCCACAATAGGAAACAAAGGTGATTAGGTTTGATTCCAATTGAAAGGTATGCAAAAAAGATTCCAACACCAATCTATCAGAGGATAGAATGTGCGAATTTCTACAATTTCAAACCCTTATTCAATTATAACAAAGAAGATGCATATAATAGGTAACATAAATAGAATCAAAGATACAACAAAAACACATAACACCAAATATATGGGGGGAAATCCCTTTCAGAAGAAAAAAAAAACCACACTCCAAAATCCTAAACAATGTATTATTTGTAAACAGATGGTTACAATACACTTACAGTACAAGCTTCTAGAGGAGTTTGTTTGTCTTACAATTCTAGAGTAAATTCAACAGCATAATAGTATCTCAACACAACATCATACAACTCCAAAACACAAGTGTTGAATATATAGGAGCTTTCAATACATAAATTAAACATTTCTAAATCAACAGCCAAAGGATGAAGATGCAACATGGAAAGCATGAAAGCCACTACACACACATAACAATAAGTGTCCAATTATCATCACATGCAACAATACAACTGTCAATTGTCACTAAACCTATACATGAAAAAGCTACACTTGCCAAATAATAATTGCACCTAGAAAATTCACATTCCATGCAAACTCAACACAAAAATAGAAAATTACCTCATGCACAACTCCACCTGTAAATGCAACTTTCCAAATTGACTCCTCAAAAATAGAAACTGCAAGTTATAACTCACAAGACAACAAGGGATAATTAGCAACATTAAATATTTAAATAATCAATGCTATAGAAAAACAAAGGTTGAGACACCTTCATTTTCCTAACAGTCACTACTCTTTCTTCAAGACAACCCACATGAAGATGACATCTCTTCCTCTTCCAACCCATTTCAATTTTTTGAAACAAAAGGTAAAGCACACATTTGAGATAAGAAAGAGGTCATCATCAACATCAAGTTTCATGCACGAGTCAGAAGCAAAAAATATTGCATTGGGATATCTCAACAATCTTCTTAACTCCTAGTCCAAATTGCAGCTCCCACTTCATCTCTCTCCCTCCACCTTGGCACTCCATGACTTGGAGACTACTCCTCCTGTTATGAAATAACTTGCACAATAGGAGAATATGATATGAATTATGCTACAAATACTTGATAAAAACTGAGAATAACAAGCCACTTTGAGGGGGAAAACCTCCAAATATCTCTAATAAGAACACACTTCATATCTTGATGATGAAATAAGACTCACAACCTCCTATATATACCTATTTATGCCTGGGATATCACCTAGGCCAACTTAGACACACCTATAAAAGTCTTAGGCTGACCTAAACAACTAAATAACAATATACTAATGATAATATGACTTAATAGAGAGTTAAGATAGCCACAAGCCAACTATTCATAACCCGATGTACACTAATATTAAGGGTGTAGCATGCCCCCCTTCTTCAAAGAAGCATTGTCCTCAATGTTAATCAAGTTTGGATTCTTTGAATGAACTCCTCATCCTCCCATGTGGCATCTTCAACTAGTAAATTCTTCCATTGGATGAGATACTCAGTGAGAGTTCTATTCCTCAACTTCTTTGTGTGTGTTTGATGAATGCACTCTAGTTTCAAAATGATTCTTCCTTCTTCATTGAGATTTGGTAGTGTTGTTTGAGTTGGAATATTATGCCCAATTACCTTCAAATAGGAAACATGAAAAACTAGATGTATCTTTGTTGTTGGTGGCAACTCTAGCTTGTAGGCAACACTACCGATCTTTTGCATGATTTGGTATGGACCATAATACCTTGGAGACAACTTATTATTCTTTTTTGTTGCTTTAGTGATATTTTCTTATAAGGCTACAATCTTAAGAAGGCCCAATCCCCAACTTCAAAACTTCTTTCACTACAATGTTGGTCTGCTTGTTGTTTCATTCGATTTTGTGCCATGGCTAAATTCTCCTTGAGTCTGGAAAGTACTTGTTGTTGATGAAGCAAGTGGTGTTCTACCACCTGAACTCTTGGTGACACCTTATTGATGATGTGATGGAAGGAGGATGATATCCATAAAGTTCCAAAAAGGGAGACATTTTTTATGAGCTATGAAAAGAAGTGTTATACCACCATTCTACAAGTGATAGCCAATCTACCCATTGAGATTGTTTCTCTGAAGTGAAACAACATAGATATCCTTCCAAACACTTATTAAAAACCTCAGTTTTCCCATCTAATTGAGGGTGGTATGAAGAGCTATGAGCCAATTGAGTACCCAAACATGAGAATAAATCTTTCCAAAATTGACTAGTGAAGATAGGATCATGATCACTAACAATAACCTTAGGTGTACCATTAGCTTTTGGATATTCTCCAAAAAATCTTTTACCACTACACTTGTTGTAAAAGGATGTGATAATGCAATGAAATGTGCATATTTAGTGAGGCAATCAACTACTACCATGATGACATTATGACCTTTAGATTTGGGAAGCCCTATGATGAAGTCCATGGATACCTCTTTCCAACGCTGGCTATGAATAGATAAGGGTTGCAACAGACCGGGTGTCTTAATTATCTCCCCTTTATTCCTTTGACAAACCAAACATTTAGCCACAAATTTTTGAACATCACCTTTTAGCCCTTCCAAAAAAAAATCTTGCTTGACTCGATGATATGTCTTCAAAAATCCTAAATGACCACCCACTAGAGACTCATGCAACTCTATGAGAATCTTGTGTTTAAGAGTGGAATTATTGCAAAGATACAAATGCTATTTATACCAAATATTATCTCCCTTCCAACAAACTTATATGAACTACTATGATCACTTTTTAATTGTTCGATGAGATTACTTGTCGCAACATCATTTTTCCACTCTGCTTTGGCTTCCTCAACCCAATTTTCTTGTAATATTGAAAGGGAACACAATAAGGCTTCATCTTTCTCATCCTTCCTTGAAATTGCATCTACTACAATATTTTATTTCCCTTTCTTATATACAATCTCAAAGTCATATCCTAACATCTTAGTGACCCATTTTTGTTGCTCTCCAGAAGATAGTCTTTGTTCCAAAAAATATTTTAGGCTATCATGATCTAGCTTAACCTTGAAGTGTCTACCCAATAGATAAGGCCTCCATTGTTTAACTGCATGGAGGATTGCTAGCATTTCCTTCTCATAAATAGGTTTTAGTTGATTCTTACCCTTTAACTAATGACTCTCAAAAGCAATTGGTCAACCTTCTTGCATGAGCACTACTCCTATCCCATTTCTAGAAGCATCACATTCCATAATGAATTCCTTGGTGAAGTCAAGAGTGGCAAGCATTGGAGTTGTACACATAGCCTCCTTCAATCTCTCAAATGTTGTATTGGCAGACTTGTTCCAATGAAAAGAATCCTTCTTCAATAGAGTGGTGAGAGGTGCTGCTATACAACCATAATTCTTCACAAATCTGCTATAGTACCCTGTCAATCCCAAGAAACCCCTCAATTTCTTAATGGTTTTTGGAATAGGCCATTCCATGATAGCCTTACTTTTGTTAGGGTCCACCTTTACTCCTTCATGTGAAACTGTGTCCCAAATACTCCACCTCTGTAAGACCAAAAGTGCACTTGGATGGCTTAGCATAGATTTTATGATCTTCAAGTATTTTTAATTCTTGATCCACATGTTGCAAATTTTCTTCCCAAGTCTTGCTATAAATCAATATATCATCAAAGAATACTAACACAAACTTTCTCAATAACTTCTTAAAAATGGAATTCATCAAGATTTGGAATGTAGATGGTGTATTGGTAAGACCAAATGACATCACCAAAAATTCATAATGACCCTCATGAGTCTAAAATGTTGTCTTAAAAATATCTTCCTCCTTAATCCGAATTTGGTGATAACCAGATCTAAGATCTAACTTGGTAAAATACATAGCTCCATTCAATTCATCTAGCAAATCATCAATGAATGGAATAGGAAACTTATCTTTAATGGCATACACGTTGAGCACTCTATAATTTGGACACATGCACCAAGTATCATCCTTCTTACGTACCATCACCACGGGTGAGGAGTAAGCACTTTGGCCATGCCTGATAATTCTTGCCTCTAGCATCTCCTTAACATTTTTTTCTATCTCACTCTTTTATATGTGTGGATACCTGTAAGGCTTAATGTTTGGTGGTTGGCTCCCTAGGACTAACTATATGGCATGATCATGATACCTCTTAGGAGGAAGTCCTTTAGGAATATCTCCAAGAACAACTGAGTGATGATCAATTATAGATTGCAAATCTGGATGAGTAGAAGCATTAGATTGAGAGACTTCTAATGAACATAGTTGGGCTGCAAATCCATCCACTCCTTTCTTAAGCAACTTTTGCATTTGATGAGAGCTTACCATTTGTGGGGCTAAACATGCATACCTCATGTTGAATGTGATCCTTGAGACCCCCTAAGAATAAATCATTCAAGTTTTCCTCCGTAATTTTATCCACTCTTAAGGATAGATTTTGGAATTTCTAAATATAATCCTTAACTAATCCTATTTGTTGAAGTTTAGCTAGCTACGTGAAGAAGTTTTCTGTCACACTATTACTATATTGTGCTTGGATTTCCTCTGTAAAAATTGACCATGAGATAGAGAGCCCCTTTTTCCTTTGATGAGTGCAAAGCCAACGATACCAAATGAATTGATATGGTTCTAGATATAGGGAATCTATCATGACCTTTTGTCCATTTGGGATTTGGTGTACTTTAAAAAAATTCTCCATTTGGTTTATCCATGTTAGAGGATCCTTTCCATCGAACTTGTGCATATCCACCTTTGGAAATAAATTCCTAGATCCCATAGGAGTACTAAAGCTTGTGTCGATGGTAGCTAACCTAGAATTTTCACCTTGGTCGCTTGAGAACTCCTTTTTTGGTTCAGCCATGTAGATGCTTAACATGTTTCATATGTTCTATATATCTCCTCTTAGGTCACACATATCCATCTATTGTTACCCCATCCTTATCAAGAGTCTTCCTCGAAGTGACAACATTCATTTTGCCCCTTGTTATAGGCCCCGTCATGATGGGAACCACTAATTTTGAAATAAATCACACAAATGAAACTTAAATTCTCTAAATTTTTTACTGTAATCTCCTTTATTATTTCTTCAAAAACCCAATAAAAATTAGACTCCAATTCAACAAGATGTGTGAGATATGCATTTTCCAAAAAAATTGTGTAGAAACCCTAATTCTACAATAATTCTCTTAATTATGCTCCAATTCTTCCGAAATTTGGACTGTAGCTTCTTTAATATGTTCTTCAAAAACCCTTTAAAAATAAAAATAAAATTGCCAAAATATGAAAGATATGCTCTTCCCAAAATCACCTCCAAAATTGAGAAAACCTTGCCTTTACGGTGCCAATATCATGCTCTAATACCACTTGTTATGAAATAACCTACACAATAGGAGAATATGATATGAATTATGCTGCAAATACTTGATAATAACTCACAATAACAAGCCACTTCGAGGGGGAAAACCTCCAAATATCTCTAATGATAACACACTTCACAACTTGATGATGAAATAAGACTCACAACCTCCTATATATACCTATTTATGCCTAGGATACCACATGGCCGACTTATACACACCTATAAAAGTCTTAGGCTGACCTAAACAACTAAATAACAATATACTAATGATAATATGACTTAATAGAGAGTTAAGATAGCCACAAGCCAACTATTCATAACCTGATGTACACTAATATCAAGGGTGTAGCACTTCCCCTCCTTAAACAAAAAATAAACCATTTATTCAAGTTTTTCATCTCTTCTAAGGTTGCACTGTTGAATACCCTTTCTTCTCAGTGACTAGCCACTTACTCTCAACGAATTCATTCCAAGGCTCTTAAATTGGCTTTTAAAACAGTTTGGGGCTCCAAAATACATGTAAAATATGTGTATATCAATATTACTACCATTATCAAGGTCAAATTTATTTTCATCACTACACAAAAATTATATTCGTCACAAATATCTAGTGATTGCTTATGATATCCATTACTTGGTACTTGATAGCTTCATCATTTTACTTTTCCATTACATTTTTAATACATATTAAATTTTTCATTTTTGTATATGATGTGTTTCTACTTTACAATGAATGCCAATTGAAACATATTAGATGTCCAAATTCTAAAAATAATATTGTTTATATATATATGTGTATCTATGTGTGAAAATTTTCTAAATTCCACCATTGCAAAAATGATTATTTATCATATATTTACATTGGGGTTTTTAACTAATAATTTAATGTGATTTAATATGTTGATTTTATATTATTCAAATGTTATAATTTAATTAACATGATAAAGCATGTGCTAGAGGAGGTAGGGTATATATAGGTTTTATATACACCCAATTTGAGAGGGACCAACAACAAGCTTACAGAACAATAACAATCATCTGACAAAAAAATTCTTAAAGTCAACTTTCTTATACCAACAAGCTTTGATAATGATAGACCACATTTTCCTATCAAAATTAATACCCCAAACCTAGTTAAAATAGTAAAGAACATCATAAGATTTAAAAAATAGATTATAAAGACTAAGAGGAAATTGTATCATATTTAGAGCCTTTTGAACATTTGAGAAGAATCTCATATTAGATTCAAGAAGGTTATGTTCCACCTTTAATTACATCTAGGATATCATACCATTATTGATGAGAATATCATGAAAATTAGAGATTCCAATATTGTTCCATTTTTTGGTTGAAAATCCTTGAAGTAATGTTAAAGGTTTATGTTTATGAACTAAATTCCACCAAATATATCTAAATCCAAATTCTATCGAGCTTACATTATTGATTGCATCATAATCCACAACCAAACCTCTGTTTGACTAACAGACCTTCCAAATACTAGTAAACATTTTTTATTGTGATGGTTTAACCCAAAATTTCATAAAAAATATCATGAGGATGTGGACACTTTCATTGTTTAGCAGCTTTGTGTACAAAATCCAATATATTCCCTCTAATAAGCACTTTGAAGGGTTTATTTTAATCAAGATCTTTCAAAATCTATTTAGATGCTAGTGCAATCCCTTTTATTTTGAAACATTTGAGCCTCGTACCACCTCTATTTTTATCCAAGCAACACCATTCCCATTTAACAATATTTTTTTTCCTTTCCCATATGATCATAAAAATTCCTAATCAATTTCTATGACTTGTTGACTAGATATCTTGCAAAAGTGTCCAAACACAAACAAAGTATATGGAATAAGAGGCCAATATTTTTTTGACATACTTGGACCCTACTTGCAAGAGAAAGTGATGGCACCCACCTCCTTTTAGGTGCCTAAAAAACCACTTAAAAATGAGTTAACATGTGGAAAAGGAAGGTTTTGTTGCTATAAGAAACTTCACACTACCTTTACAAAGGTCTACACACATGTTGCATGTCAATTAATAGGTTATGAGTCATAAAATCAACTCTAGAGACAAAAACTATGTTTTTAAAAATAAACTATTGTTGTGGGTAGTTGCAATGATGGATGTCGGTGACTGTTCACAATTTCAAAATCATAAAATACTTTAGAATTGCAAATAAAATTTCACACTTTCATAAAAACTTCCACACATTTAACACTCACAAACATACTCTCAATTTTAGCAATCGACAATCTTGAGGAGAATAAATTCAAAACATTATAGTAAAACTACAATAACTTTCTACATTTACAATTATTGCAAAAAAATTGTAGGTCTCTTGTCTTCCTCTTTCTTCCTCTTTTTCTTTTATGAGCCTCTTTGGCTACTTCAAAACATTCACTTTTCCATCCTCTATTATTCTCTGCTACCTTCTTCTATTCCCCTTTGTTTTCTACTGTTTTGACCTTCTTTTCTTCTCTTTTTTCCTCTACCTTTTGTTGTTCTCTTTCTCCTCTCCAAAAATCCCCAAAATTCTAGAAAATTCTTCTCAAAATGCCACCTAAATTCATGGAAATTCTAAAAAATGTCATTAATTCTTAGCTACCTACTATTTTTAAACTCAAAAAGTTCCACTCAGCTAGTTCTATGACATTTATTTATTGTTGCTCATTAAATGAGCTTATGGGTAGGTAGTTTGCTGCCCCTAAAACAAAGAAAACATCAAATTTTAAATTTAAGCTTAATGCTTAGTATGGTAGTGGAGGTAAGTAAAAATAGTTAAACAAAATATTTTTATGTCCTTGCATCAAACTATCAGGCTAGAAAATTTGTGAGCCCTTGCCCATTGTGTAAAAGTCTGTGTTGTTATAGGTTAGTGATCCTGTTGTTGTGGGTCAACAACTCTATCGTCATGTGTTAACTAGAACGGTTTCAGCTCTATAGGGCTTATCCACATTGCATCTTTCATTGGTTTACCCTTCCATTTCCCTAAATACTCACTATACTCCTTGCCCCTTGTCTTCCTAAACACTCTAGAATCCAAATTATCTTCAATTTCCTCTCATGATTTATTGGGTAGCTACTCCTTCCATATTTCTAAAAATAATTTATTTTTCTTGTTGTTGCGATGTCTCTCCTTCATAGTAAGTATATAAATCTAAAACATTAAAAATGGGTGAGATTTCCAAACCTTTAGGTAGCTCCAATTCATAGGCATTTGTTGAGAACTTCTTGATGATCTTTCAAGGTCCAATTGTCTTCCACTTGAGTTTATTGTAGGTATGGTTAGGAAATATTTCCTTTTGTAGAAGTGCCAATAGAATATCTCCAACTTTAAAATTCTTTTCTCTCCTCTTCAAATCAGCTTTTGATTTATATTGTTGGCTACTCCAACTGATCTCTTTCTTGTTGGTGTAAATATTGCATGTGTTTGGAAAAATCTTCTCCTTCAACACTTTTCTTATATCCCTTAGTATTTGCAAGCTCCCTTTATTCTTAAATGCATCTAGGATTATTCCCATAAACAATTTGAAATGTAGTCTTACTTGTACTTTTATTAATTGAGTCATTGTATGCAAACTCAACTTGAAGGAATACTATACCCCATTGCTTTGGCTTATCACCAACTAAGCATATTAGTAAATTTCCTAGGCTCTAATTAAATACTTTATTCTGTCCATCCATTTGAGGATGATATATGTGGCTAAACTTTAAATATATCCCTAATTTCTTCCAAAGAGTCCTCCAAAAATGTCTTAACATTCTTAGTATCATGATCTAAAACTATATACTTCTTGGTAAACCATGTAATCTAACAACATGTGTGAAGAATAAATTTGCTACATGTGTTGCATCATCTATCTTCTTGCATGCTATAAAGTGAGTCATTTTGTAAAATCTATCGACAACTACAAAAGTAGTATCCTTACCTCATTTTGCTTTTGGCAGTCCAAGCATAAAATCCATTCTTACATCTTCCCATGGTCAGTCCAATTTGGGTAATGGCTAATATAGGCATGCATTTTGACTCCCTCCTTTGTCATATTGACAAAGTTTACATGCTTGCACAAATTTTCCAATTTTATTGCTCATCCTTGGCCAAAAATAACTTTCACTGAGCTATGCCACTATTTTATTAGCTCCAAAATGTCCATCTAAACTACCACAATATTTTTCTCTTATTTAATTTTGCCTCATTGATTCTTGAGGTATACAAAGTTGTTATCCTTTAAACAACATTTCATCTTGTATAAAATAATCCATCTAGTTTGTCCTATCCACACTAGTAGGCTCCATACATGTCCATGCATCCTTAAAATCTAAATCATCTTTGTATAACTCTTTCATAGCATCAAATCCAACTACTTAAACTCTCATTTTAGTCAACAATGTTGCTCTTCTACTAAATGCATCTGCTACTTTTTTTGAACCCACACTACTATGCTTGAGAACACAAGTATATCCTTGTAGGAATTCAACATACTTCATGTGTCATTGATTAAAATTGGTTTGATTATTGATAAATTGCAAAGCATGATGATCCATGTAGAGAATAAACTCTTTTACAAGAAAATAATGATGCCACTTCTTTAAAGCTTGCACAATGGTATAAAATTCTTGATCATAAATTGAATAGATCTTCTTGGCATCATTAAGCTTCTCACTAAAATATCCAGTAGGTTTACCCTCTCAGCTTAGAACTGCTTCTATGGTTGTTACACTTGCATCACAATCCACTTGAAACACCTATGCAAAATTGGGCAATGCTGATACTGATTCTTTGGTGACTTTCTTAATCAAAATATCAAAACTTTTTTCACCATTTGCTGTCCACTTAAACTCTTTATTATCTCGCCTTATAGTTTCAATTATGGGTGCACATATCCAACTACAATTTTTAGTAAATTTATTATAGAAACTAGCTAAACCATGGAAACTTTGAACCTCATGTACACTCCTAGGTGTTGGCCATTCAATGATAGCACATACCTTTTCCAGATCCATTTGCAACCCTTGTGGTGATATAACATATCCCAAATAAACCAATTTCTCCTTCATAAAACTACACATTTTCAAACTCACCAATAACCTTTCTTCTTTGAGCCTTGTAAGACTTGTCTAATGTGCATCAAATGCTCTTCTGTTTTGCTTCTAAAATTTAGAATATCATCAAGATAAACAATCACAAACTTTCCTAAAAATGGTTTCGTCACTTCATTTGTTAATCTAATAAATGTGTTGGTTGGATTTATTAAAGCAAAGGGAATTACTAACTACTCATACAACCCCTCTTTGTTCTTAAAAGCAGTCTTCCACTCATCACCCTCTCTTATTCTAATTTAGTGATACCCACACTTTAAATATTTTTTAAAAAACACCTAGCCTTTTATTAGAGCAAGCTTTTGGATTCAACTTCGTATGTTTTTAGATTAATGTTTCGAATCACACTCAGTGATCCATCATCAAAAAGAGGAAAGTGAAGAATTGGAGTGTAGACATGGCCTTAAAAGGGTGAAGAGGTGAGGAAGAGGGAGGTAGTACAAATAAAAAATTCAAATAATAAATAGGTGTGGTGGGTAATGAGTGATCAAGGGTGCCCCAAATTGGAATTAAATTAGAGAAAATTAATGATAGAGGCAACCAATTAAACAAGAGAAAAAAATATATATAAATGAGAGGAAATGAATAAGAAAAGGGTACACAGAGAAATTCAAAAAAATATAGAACAAAAGAAAGGAAAAAATATCTATTTATATAATATATATGAAACTAGTCAAAAACACGATATTATAAACATATACGTGAAAATGATATATAATAAATTAAGAACAATATATTATATATCTAAGCATATATATAATTAATATATAAATTCTTTTCTTATTTTATATATATATATATGAAAATGAAGAAAAAAGATGTATGAAAAGATGCAAAGAAAGAAATACAAATATAGAACAAAAATTTAATATATATACATATACTAACGAGGGAACAATACATTATAATTTATATATTTCAAGTCTAAAAGGGGGGAACATATATAAATGTAATGAAGTATATTATAAATCTATAAATAAAATCTAGGCAAAAAAAAAATATATGTCAATGTATATACTAAGAAAGGAAAAATAAATCTAAATAAATATATATAAAAGAAAAATAAAGAAAAATGAAGTAGAAAAAGAAACGAAGAAGGAAAGAAAAAAATAAATATAGAACAAAATAATAACAATATTATATATATATATATAAAAGAATAATTTAAATATATGTTTATTGCTCTATCTAACTATCTATCTATATATACGAATATAAGAAAAATAAAGAAAAAAAGATGCATAAAAGGATGCAAAAAAAGAAAACAAATTGAAAAGACAACAAAGAAAATGAATCAAACAAGGAAAAAATAGTGCACAAAAATTGAACTAAACAAGAAAAAATAGGCAAGCCTGGGTATATGTATATAAATACAGCAAAGAATATATATATATAAACAACAAAAAACTAGCTCAAACAAAATATAAAAGACAAAAAAATATATAAGCAAAGAATAAATTATAGGCTGAGAAATAAAATAAACATTGAATACACAAGTAGAAGCCAAGGGTTGAGGTAATGAGGAGGGTTTGAAGGAGAATTTGATGGGTTCGGAGGCCAAGGATAAGCCGAGGAGGGTGTCCAAATGCATTTCTGAATTGAAGAACCAGGCCGTGAAATATTTTGTAGAGAATTCCAAAAGGATTCATGAGGAGAAGGCTTCTAGCGAAAAGGGGGTGGAAATTGACGACTCCCCAATTCTTAACTCACCCAATGAGGAGTTGGAAAATGAAAATAAGGGTCAAGATGAGGAGGATGCTGAGAAAAAGAGTGCTAAGTCAGAGCCTCTAAAGGTAAATCCCCTTTCTGAGGAATTTTCTTATCTTGATGATGATTCTACCTCCATGTTTGAGTTGTTGGATATGGCTAGGGTTGGGGCCACTGGAACTTTTAAGTTAGAAAAATGGACTCTTCAGGAGTTTAATAAGGTTAACATTAAAATAAGGGTTTTGATGGAGAACTTGAAGAATGTTCTAAAAGGCTTGGTGTCAGACATTCTTAGTGACAAAATTATGGACCTTGAGGGTTCTTTCCATGACTTCAAATCTTTGTGTGAAGAATTTATGGCTGGTTTAGAAGCCAAGATTTTGGACACGAATGCAGAAATACAGAGACTCTTACATGCATGTCACATTTCAGTGAAGAATACTGCAGACTCCTTAGAAGTCCTATTCAGAAGGATTAGTGAGCTTAGGGAAGATCAAGTGCATTTTTTTGAGTTAATGGAGAGAGACCATTTGGCTAAAGGAAAAGGTAAAAAAGGTGCGAAAGATGATGGTAAGGGCCCAACTGTTAGAGGGTCTATTGAATGGAAAAAACCCTTTGAAGCTGAGAAGAAGAGTTGCTAGACATGGTTGAATTGCATAGGAGCCAGGAGCTTGAGGTGGCCAACACCTTAAGCAGTATGAAATAGTGTTCGACTATCCATTTATCTGTTGTCTATTTCCTATTGGGTCTCAGCTTCTTTTCTATTGTTTTATTGTTTTGATGTTGTTGGGTGTTGTTGTTAGTTAATTATTTTATCTCTTGTGCAACACCCCTTTTCTATTTGTCATTTTGGGTTTTGGTATGTTGTTGGTGTCTTACTGTTATATCTTGTAAGTAGCATTTTGTGTCTTTAGTTGTAAAGGGTTTTGGGTCCCTTCAAAACTTATTTTTTTCATATAATCAAAAAATTGAATAAAAAAGAATAAAACAACACACACACAATTAGGAAAAAAATAAAATGACACAAAATGACACAAATAAGAAAAAAGCACCAAACTGAAAAGTGAAGATAGGGAGGGCACTCAAGGGATAAAGAATGGAAAGGAGGAGGAGAAAGAGAGGGGAAGGGGAGGGGTAGGAAGGAAAAAGTGGGAGGAAGAGAGATCTAGGGTGGGGGGTTCAAATGAAGGGAGCTAAGGAGGGGTTTCCAAGCTAGGATTATGTGCCACATGCTTTGTCACGATTAAGATTGGTGGTATGGTTTTTGATGGTGATGGCTTCTTGGAGTTTTCTTTTGAAGTAATTTTATTCTTTGACCATAACTTGGGTGTTCTTAAGGTAAATGTGGTGCTTATTGGTGGTGGAGTGTTCAACTAGGGCATAATTGGTGATCCGATCATGTCTAATGTCAGCACTATGATCCTTGAGTCTAGTGCTAATCGATGGACCCATTTCATTGATGTAAGGGATGCCATAGGAGCAATCAATTTTGTAAATGCCAAGGTGGAGAAGAGGAGGTAAGGGGCCTTTGGTAGAAGAGATGATATTTCTAGTGGTGGATATAGGCTTGAAGGCACAAGAAATACCTTTTTTGGTAAGGATTTTAGAGATTTTATTAGTGAGGCCCTCAACATAAGGGAGAGTGGAAAATCGGGAGGCTTCAAGTCTAATAGGTTTGGGTATGGGAATCACTCTACTTTTGAAAAGGTTGAAAGCTCTAATGATTTGCTTATGGAAATAGCCATTAAGCTTGAAAACTTGGTAAAGGTGGGATAGCTCTTGATCGATGTGATCCGTATCACAAATGTGAAAGGCTCAGGTGGGAAGGGTTTTGAGGACACTAGATTTTTGGACAGGATGGTGATGCAAGGAGGCATGTAGGTAGAGGTAAATGTGGGTATATTTTCTAAACACACAACAAGCTAGAGAGCCATCCTCTTTTCTAATGATGATGATATCAAGAAAAGGAAGTTGATTATTAGACTCAAGTTCCTTAGTAAAATGATTGCAATCAACCAAATTATTTAAGTGGGAGTGAAAAATTTCAAGTTGATCACGACCATGAGGCTAACATAGAGTGTCATCCACATAGTGTTTCCACCAATGAGGATTGAGAGGGAAGGAGTTTAGGGATACTTTCTTGAAATACTCCATATAGAGGTTGGCTATGACAGGGGGAGAGCCCATGGAAAATCCATTCTTTTTCTCATAAAATACATTTTGGAAGGTAAAGAAAGTGGAACAAAGACAAATATCAACAAGAGAAGCAATTTCAATGCTAGTTTTGTGCTTGACCAACTCAATCAAGTCGTGCATGGGAACTTTATTGAATAAAGATATGACATCAAAACTAGCCAATGAAGGGCGAGATCAACTTGGCAAGAAAAGTAGCCAATTTGTAATTAGGGGAATGAGAAGTGTTAATAATTGGTCTAAGAGGTATGCTAGGCTTATGAATTTTTGGGGTGCCATAAATGTGGGGGGTAATCTCATTATGGGGGAGGAGATGTTTCTTGTTGGAATCATCAAAAGGTGAAAGGGAAATGACACACTTAAATTTATTAGAGATCTTAGAAATAGGGTTGGAAGGGAGATGCCTATAGATGCTGCTATGAGATAGGTGGTCAATCATTTTAGAGACATAATCATCCTTGTCGAGTATGACCACCACATTACCTTTATCAACTTTAATAATGACCACATCACTATTTTTATCAAGTTTATTAAATGCTAAAAATTCATCTTTTGGGACATTGCACTTGGGAGGTTTAGCATATCTTAAGATGACAACATAGTCTTGCTTGATTTCATCAACAATTACGATGGGAAAGGATTGAATTGTGTAATTAGGAAAAGTTTTCAAGTTAGATTGCAAGCAACATAAAACTAAATCCCCAATCAACAATAGAGCACAATGAAAACAAGAAGCATAAAAGAATGAAACATCACCTAGTCTTCAAGCCTCCATTGGTTGACCTCCATTGGCCTTCTCCATCTTGCTGAAAATGATATAATTTCCCTCAGATTTGAAGTGCAACATTAACCTATGCCAAAGACAAGCAAAATATTGAAGTAAAATGTATGCTCAAGTACTCAAAAGCTCTCAAGCATGTTGTGTATAACTCTTGTGTGTGTCTAAAATGACTTGAAAGAGGGCCTTTTAAAGAATGTCAAATTGAGAATGGATGACCAGGATTAAAAATTGGTGAAGCCCTAAGATCAAAGGCCAAAAATCAATGTGATAAGGAGGATTAGGGTTAGGGCAACATTAAGTCAAAGTTAGGGCAAGCCTTGAAATGAAGGGTTGGGATTTAGTTGGAGATACTCAAATCAATGGTGGAGAATAATAGGTAGTTGGAATAATAAAAATTATTTAATTTATGGAGGAATGTTTACTTATGAATTAAATAATGGTTTAATTCATAAATGGGAATGAGACAAAAGACTTGATATTTATAATTATTTTAATTATTTATTTGGTGGGATGGAAAGTGGGATAAATAAATAAGTTTATTTGATTCAAGGATACATGATAATGTTATGGAGGAAATAAGGATTGATCAGTGACACATTTAAATAAATAAACATAATTTATTTATTTAAATAATCATGGAGGAATGGACATGATTAGATAATTGAATTATGTGAGGGAGAAGTGTGGTCATCATAAAAAAATATGGTTTGCAAGTTGA
>VDFB02072872.1:0-142164 GCA_007258455.2 Sequoia sempervirens
GTGGTGAATACATTTCAAAAGAATTTCTAAATTTTTGCAAGGAACATGAAATTCACAAGTAATTCACAACTAGATACAAACCTCAACAAAATGGGGTAGCTAAAAGGAAAAATAGAACTATCATGAAAATGGCTAGAAGCGTATTGAAAGCCAAACATTTTCCAAATGAATATTGGGCTAAAGCTATATCATGTGCAACCTAGATATAATGAATATATGTCCAACAAAAAGTGTCAAGAACATGATTCCAAAAGAAGCATGGACTAGAAGAAAGCATAATGTTGATCATATGAGAGTATTTGGATACATGTGTGGCATATGCACATGTGCCTGATGAATTAAGAAGAAAATTAGACAACAAAGAATAAAAATGTATATTTGTTGGATATAGTGATGAATCCAAGGCATACAAACTCTACAATTCAATAACCAAGAAAGTTATAATCAGCAGAGATATGCAGTTCATAGTAGATGAAGCATGGAATGGAAGTTTGGAAAAACAATTAATATTGCAGCAAACTTACCAAAAGAAGATAAAAAGATTTTATACCAGCAAGTACTCCATCAAATGTGACTCCTTCCACACCCATTCATGGTCAAAAAATGACTCCATCAACAAGTGTAAGGACAACCCCACGCATTCTAGCATCTACTCCTTCAAATGGATAGAAAACACCAACTATAAGTGGCATTCAAGGTGCAGGACCATCAAGTGCACATTCCACAAGTTCTAATTCAAGTGATATGTCAAATCCTACATTGGGAAGCTTGAGGAGATAAAAATGAGAAGTATAAGGGACTTTTATGAGAAAAATAAGGTGAGAATAATGCTGGTTAGATTTCTCTTTTTGCATTTTATTCATAAGTAGAAGATCCAATTCATTTTGAAGATGCAATTAAACATCAAAAATGGGTAAATGCAATGGATGAAAAAATTGATACAATTGAAAAGAATCAAACATGGGAGTTAGTAAACCTTCCAAAAGACAAGGATGTCATAGGAGTGAAGTGGGTTTATAAAACCAAATAAATACAAATAGTTATTTGCAAAAACATAAGGCAAGACTAGTGGCAAAGAGATATTCACAACAACCCGGAGATGATTATAATGAGACATTTGCTCATATAGCATGTTTAGACACTATTAGAATGATACTTGTCATAACAGCTCAAAACAAGTGGTCAGTTTATCAAAAGGATGTAAAATCAGCCTTTTTGAATGGTTATATTGAAGAAGTTTATGTGGAGCAGCCACATGGGTATGAGATTTTGGGTCAAGAAGACAAAGACTACAAACTAAAAAAGGCACTCTATAGACTCAAACAAGCCCCAAGAGTTTGGTATAGTAGAATTGATAGTTATCTAAATTGCAAAATGGTTTCAACAGGTGTAGAAGTGAACCTACATTGTACACCAAGATGAATGAAAAAGGTAAAATTTTAATTGTATGTTTATATGATAATGATTTGATATTCACGGGTGATTTATCAATTCATATGTTCAAATCAGTTATGAGGAAAAAATTTGAAATAACTGATTTGGGACTTGTGAAATAATTTTTAGGCATTGAGGTGAATCAAAGTGATAATGGCATTTTCATCTCCCAATCTAAGTATGCTAATGACATTTTGAAGAGGTTTAACATGACAAATTGCAAATCAGGTCTAACACCAATTGTCACAGGACTAAAATTAAGTAAGGATGATAAAGGTGTCAACATTGATTCAACTTTGTATAAAAGACTTATTGGCAGCCTCATATATTTAACAACCACAATGCCGGATATTATGTATGTAGTTAGTCTTATCTCAAGGTTTATGGAGTCTCCAAAAGTCTCTCATTGGCAAGCAGGGAAAATAATTCTTAGATATGTGAGTGTTACAAGGAACTATGGTGTTCATTATTCAAGGTCAAATGAGTTCAAACTCATAGGATATACGGATAGTGATTGTGTAGGAAGCATTGATGATACGAAGAGCACTTTTGATTATGTCTTTCACTTTGGAACAGGTGTAGTTTCATGGGCTTCAAAGAAGCAACCAACTGTGACTCTTTCATCTATTGAAGCAGAGTATGTAGCAGCCACAACTGCATCATGTCAAGTAGTTTGGATGAGAAGAGTTTTGAAAGATCTCAGACAAGAACAAGAAGAGGAAACAAAGATATATTGTGAAAACAAGTTAGCTATAACATTGTCAAAGAATCTAGTTTTTCACAAGAGAAGCAAACATATTGATACAAGATATCACTTCATTAGAGAACTAATCAACAATGGAGAAATATTTTTGGATTTTTGCAGGTCTCGAGATCAATGTGCAAACATTTTCACTAAGGCAATAGGGAAAGAAAATTTTCTATCAAAGAGATCGATTGGGCATCATAGATGGCAGCAGTTGTGATTAAGGGGAGTGTTGGGAATTAATCCCAAATGCAACATTTAATAATCCTGCCATCAATTTGTCTTCTCCACTTCTCCATACATGTGAAACCTTTTTTTCTTCCTACTGCTTCCATTTTATTCACACTTCATATTCACTGCATTAGGACAATTTTGCCCATGAATTAATTGTTAAATCTACCCCAAATCTTATCCTATGCTGGGAAAGTAATTGTAATTAAATGTTTTGCTTTGCCTCCTTTTTGTTGTGCATATACGTTGAACTTTGTAGTTATTTATGTATTAAAAGAGAGGGCAGAGAAATGTTTTGTTGTTGCAACAGTTTGAAAAAAACCAAAAACAGAGGAGTTATTTTTTTCAATTTCTTTTTGAGTGAGGAAAAAGATGTAGAAAGAAGGGGAATTAAAATACAATAGAGTATGTATTTACTAAACAAAACAGAGCATGTAGATAAAGTATGCTACTGCACACAAACAAATCTTCTATTGATTGAAAATGACCAAATACAGATATATGAGACTCTACAAAGCTCTCGAGATTTTTAATCTCTATTCCAGTGTACATTAAAACAGTTGCATAAAGGTGGATTTATAGGTACCACCACAAAGTGGTTGATCTCCTACAGTCGGTGAGCAGAGGCGGTGGAGATTGGAGATAAAATAAAACATATCAGATTGCGGGCAACTTAAAAACTTGCAGTACACGACAAGTTAAAGATAGACAAAAAAATAGATTTTGTGGATAAGCACAAATCCAATTTCCAGAATCTGTCTTCAATTAATGGAGGGAGAAATTAGCATTTATTTTAACACTCCCCCTTAATTTTGACTATATATGCTTCAAAAATTGGTGTTAATCATACAGACACCTATATTCTCTCTATGAATTTCAAATAGGTTCTTTGCTAGGGGTTTTGTAAATATATCTGCAAATTGATGTTCTGATCTACAGAACTCCATACAAATTTCATTTCCATTTACCAATTCTTGAATAAAATGAAACCTAGTATTGAAATATGCTTACTTTTCTTATGGAAAACATGGTTCTTTGCTAAGGCAATGGCAGATTTGTTATCATAGAAAATTTGAGTTGCTTCTTCCTATGCATGTAACAACTCAGTCAAAATTCCTCTCATCCAAACAGTTTGACAAGCTGTTGTTGTCACTGCAACATATTGTGCCTCAACAGATGATAAGGTCACAATGGGTTGCTTCTTTAATGCCCAAGCTACTACACCCAATCCAAAACTAAATACATACCCATATGTGCTTTTCCTGTCATCAACACTGCTTGCAAAATCACTATCAAAATATCAAGTCAACTTAAAATCTGAAACTAATGTCTACAAAATACAAAAAAAAATTGTTCCAACAATGTATCTTAAGATCCTCTTTCTAGCTTGCCAGTGGGTGCTCATGGGAGACTCTATAAATCTAGAAATTAAACTTACATCAAACATTATAGCAGACCTCGATGTTGTCAAGTACATGAGACAACCAACCAATTTCTTATACAAAGTCGGATCAGCACTTGACCCTTGATCCTTCTTACTGAGTTTTGCACCAATTCGGGATTTGTGTTGCAGCTAGGTTACAGTTCACCATATTAAACCTTCTCAAAAGATCTTTTGCATACTTAGATTGACAAATAAAAATACCATCTTCAGATTGAGTAAGTTCAATACCAAGAAAATATTACTTATCAATGATTGTACATACCTCATTTTTTAAGAACACTCTATACCTTTTCTCCATCAGTTGTCCAATGCTCAACAAATTACATTTTAAACTAGGTACATAATACACATCATCTATTATTCTTCTTTCACCATTCTTGGTATACACAGCAATCACTTCTTTACCATTAACACTTGCCTTATAATCATTACCTAGCTTTACCTCAGACTGAACACTGGAGTCTAGACTGGTAAACAATTCTCTGTTTCTAGTCATGTGATTGCTGCAGCCACTGTCCAAAAACCAAACATCATTTGAACTTGCTTGAGTCACATTGCAAGTCAAAAACACTGGTTTATGATTATCTTCAGACTCCTCTGTGATGTGTGTAGACTGCTTACCAGCATCTACTTGCTTCTTCCAACACTTGTTATCAAAATGACCATACTTTTTGCAATAATAACATTGTACCTTAGACTTATCATACCTCTGGTTTCCTTGCTGCCAAGTTCTGCTCTTACTCCCCCTTGAATTAGAAGGGCTCCTTTGAGATTTCTCCTCGGATTCTAAATCAATTCTATTGTCTCTTTGATTAACAGTTTTGCCTCCTCTTCCATTGTTACTAGACCTTCCTCTGCCTTTGCCTCTGGTAACAGGGAACCAGTCAACTCATCAATCTGCATTTGACTAATGTCTTTAAACTCTTCAATAGGTATAACCACAGCTTCAAATTTCTTTGGCAAACTTCTGAGTACTTTTTCAATCACTCTCTTATCTGAGAGGTCCTCTCCATATTGTCTCAACTAATTAACAACGTTCATGACCTGAGTCATAAAACTATCCACAGTTTCACTGTCCTTCATCTTCAGATTCTCAAAGTCTCTCCTCAAGTTCTGCAACTTGACATTCTTCACCTTGGATACACCCTGATAACAGATAACAAGTTTCAAGAGTGTCCCAAGCCTTCTTTGAAGACTCTGCAGTTGATACTTTCTGAAATATGGATTCATTTAAGCCTTGATGAATAAGGCTAAAAGCTTTATTATCTTTCATTCTGTTTTCCTTCAACCGATTTCGGTCAGCATTTGATAGGGCCAACTCTGCTGCTTGGTCAGGAGGCTCTGGATATCCATCAGACACTAATCCCCAAAGGTCATGAGCACAAAGTAAAGTTCTCATTCTAATGAACCATGAATCATAATTTTTCTCAGTCAAAATAGGAACTTGTGACTGAGCCAAACTGCTGTTTGAAGCCATGTTGATTCAAATTTCTGATAGATGTAATCTTCAGGTGGAAGGGAAGGGCACTTTAGAGTTACAGCAATCTTTGAACTCACTCACATTCAGCGTAGCTCTCCCTGAATCTCAGAGCTCTGATACCAATCTGTAGAAAGCAGGGGAATTAAAATAAAACAGAGTATGTAAACTAAACAAAACAGAGCATGTAGATAAAGTATGCTACTGCACACAAACAAATCTTCTATTGATTGAAAATGACCAAATACAGATATATGAGACTCTACAGAGCTCTCGAGATTTTTAATCTCTATTCCAGTGTACATTAAAACAGTTGCATAAAGGTGGATTTATAGGTACCACCACAAAGCGGTTAATCTCCTACAGTCGGTGAGCAGAGGTGGTGGAGGTTGGAGATAAAACAAAACATATCAGATTGTAGGCAGCTTAAAAACTTGCAGTACACGGCAAGTTAAAGATGGACAAAAAAACAGGTTTTGTGGATAAGTGCAAATCAGATTTCTGGAATCTGTCTTCAATTGACGGAGGGAGAAATTAGTGTTTATTTTAACAAAAGAGCAGCAGCTCTAAATTTATCCTATGATAGCAGACATTGTATGTCTTTCAAGTATATATATAAAATTGAAATCATTTTCAGATCTGTGTGTTTATAATTCAATATTTTGCTCTTTGTTTTGGATTTGGTTTTATTCCTCTGCCTTTTCCTTCACACGGGCATTTCAACAATTTTGTGGTATTAATACTATAATGTACTACAGTCCCACCATTGTGGAGATGGCTAGATTTGGGTCCAAATAGGTTTTTTTAATGAATACTATTGGCACAATTCTTAGGATCATCCTTATAGATTGGTGTGGAAGAAAAAAGCTTGCCCTAACAAGCTTATTTGGTGATTTCGTCTCCCTTGGAATTCTATCTGGGGATTTTACTTTACTAATGTAAATCTACATACTCTTGACATACTTAAGACTCTAAACACAGGCTACGCTTGTCCAACAATCAATGACTTGAGCCAGCCACTTTGGAGCTGCAATAGTTGCTTGAATGCTAGATATGGCTTTTGTGGAAACGTAGAAAACCAGGTAAGAAAGAATATTATTTTCAATAATATGGTAATGCACATTTCATGCAGTTGCCAATTTGGGAGGGACGATGTGGACTTGATAAAATAAAAATAAAAAATCAGCAAAATTAAGGCAGCAAAGAGGAACCCGACCAATATGAGAACATGCTAACTGCACTTTACTTGAAATGGTCGTATAGCTAAAATGAGAAGGAGAAATCTAGAGTCTTATGTATTTAATCATATAATATCAATATGTTATCATTATTTTTGCAGATGCTTCCTGGAACTTGCTTCATTGCTAACATAACAACTGAGCAATATTGTTTCCAAAATTCTGGCAACTGGTACACTAGAGCTTGTCCAAGTAATTACGGTTGTCTTACTGTCCTAGGTTTGGTCTTATATATAGCTTTTTCCTCTCCTGGTATGGGATTAGTTCTATGGACAGTCAATTCTGAAATCTACCCTTCCCAGTACAGAAGCATGTGTGCAAGCATTGCTGCAACAGTTAACTGGGAATCTAAATTGATCATTTGAGAGACCTTCCTTTCATTGGTTAATGCATTGGGTATAACATCCAAAACATTTATAGTATTTGTTTCCATTTCCATGGCTGCATTCTTTTTTGTGTATACTTTCGTTCCCGAATCAAAAGGCCTAAGTTGTGAGGAAGTAGAAAAAATATGGCAAGAAATTCAAGAATAATTGTAATTCTATACTACTAGAAATACAACTAAATAATGATATGAAATAAAGTGAAAGCTTTATATATTCCCAAGATTCATCTTAACTTAGTCTAGCATGTGCCAAGTGATAAGTTCGCCATTTTGATTCATAGTGATAACTATCCATGGATCGAGAAGACCACATCTATAGCCCTTTAGCATGTTAGATACAGGATTTATCTCTTATGTAACCAATCTTAAATTGATCTTATTCTGTAGATAATTTATACTTGTTCACACCAACCAGGAGAAATATAGACAAATCGTTCTCCAGGAGAAATATAGACAAATTGGTTTCTCCATATATTAAGTTAATCCAGAGTTAATCCAAAGATGTGAGAGTGATAGGCGCAAAAGTTTCACTTGCATTCCACATGGTGGGAAATAATGTCCACATTCTAAAGCTGACTCATCCCAGCTATAAAGAAAACAACGCTAGGACTCTCGGTGATTGAAAACACTTATAAGCTCCCACTAGCGAATGGGTGATAATCATGGCTCCCCCATGAATCGACATGTTCGATCGATCTCCACTTTCAGAATGGATCAACTATTTATGGATAGCCGACTCCGCTCTTGGCGTTCATTGTCTTACCCTGCAGAGGGTTGATTGCTTTGTTATAGGCATGCTAATGTGGACTTATCCCAACTAGAAAGCAAAATATGCTAGGGCTATCAGCAATTGGTAACACCTGTAACCTCCCAAGAGGGCATGGTTGATAATCGTGGGTCCTCCATGAACCAATCAGATGCCATCAATCTGCACTTTCTGAATGGATCAACTATTTATGGATAGGGGAGAGGGGTCTATAGTGGAGCACCCTAATTTCGTGTTTCTCAAAATCCTACGTGGAAATTTCAAATCACTCCCAATTCTGTATAACAGTTTATTCGGCAACTCATGTGCTTCTAAATTTCGTTTTAGGGCCACATCATCAAATATGATGCCACATCAGCATGCTTTTTTGTTGAAGTATCCAAAAAGGCCCAAAAAAAAGTGAGACCAATAGTGGTGCACTAAGTCATGTTTTATTGGTGTGTTGATGTGGCATCACATGATTGTCACTTTGCATACTTTATGGATAAAATGTGTTTTGCAATTGAATATTAAAGTGCTCCACTATGGGGCCCACTAAGAACTACTTCTATCCCCACTATTGAACCCTGCTCCATTATGAGCCCCTCTCCCCTAGGTTCAGGCACTGCTAGATTGTGAGGGGCTTACATCTGTTGAATATGGCCGAAGATATAAAATTGAAAGGTTCTCACATTTAATCATTCTATAAAACCTTGAACTTACCTTGTAGAACAATAAGAAAGCACTACCATATTTGAAGAACTCTTAAGATTAAAATTCGTGGCAGCCTTTTCATTAAAATACTGAAAATGATATTCTCTTTACAAAGTTATATGCAGAAAGTGGCAGGGTAGAATTTAACTCCACACATAATAAAGAGTGGAACAAGGGACAATGCAATCCATAAATTAGAAAGTGAAACTCTTGGACATTATTCTAGAATTTTAAGATGCACATATGGCACCAAACCAGATGGCAAATTAATCTTTTGTAAGTACATAGTGATTTGATAACAGCCTCTACAACTTTAAACATTCAAAATGCTACTCAAATGTCAGCAACTCAGAAGTCAACTATTGAGCAATGACGTAAAAATATGTTGAACAGAAATAGCCACTTTGTCTAATAAAATCTTCCTCATTTTGCTTAAATTAATAAAATCTCCTATCTATGCATTTGTTAACTCTTGCTGGAAATAGAATTTAAATTTTCTGAGAACTCAGTTATAACCATTTAAACACCTGCCATTGCATATAAAGAGAAGCCACACAGCAATTAAATCTGTCATAATCTTAAAGTAAAGATTTGATTTAAAAACCTTTTTCTTGCAGTGTTGAGACATTGCAAGCATAGCAGTCATGTAAATAATAATATATATAATATAATATAAAAGTTTATATTAATTCTCCTACTCTAAATAAGAAAGTGACACTACTCCTAAAGTCACGTATTTGTGTGCAACCACCTCGCCTTCAATCTCTCTTTCCCACCACTGCCACCAAGAATAACACTCGTTTTCATTCACTATCCGCAGGCGTTGATGGCAAACAATCTTGTCGGACGTAGCTACACTCCCTCTTCACCAATCCATACTGAATTCATCTGCTCGATGACACTGCATTTCTTGACAATGGTATCAGGCAGCTTATGTTATCTTCTACACTCTCCAAAGAATAATTGCAGCTGTGAAGGTTACGAATGGTACAAGGCAGGTAATTTAATTTTATACACCAACTCAAGTCTAAATGTTGGAGGTTATTTAATTTTATACACCAACTCAAGTCTAAAAGCTGCAGCTGTGATAGGTTGCCAATGGTATCAGGGAGGTTATTTAGTTTACTACACCATTTCAAGTCTAAATGCTGGAGCTGTGATAGGTTGCCAATGGTATCAGGGAGGTTATTTAATTCACAACACCCTGCCAAGTCTAAATGTTGCAGCTGTGATAAGTTGCCAATGGTATCAGGGAGGTTATTTAATTCACAACACCCTGCCAAGTCTAAATGCTGCAGCTGTGATAGATTGCCAAGGGTATCAGAGAGGTTATTTAATTCTCAACACCCTGCCAAGTCTAAATGCTGCAGCTCTGATAGGTTGCCAATGGTATCAGGAAGGTTATTTAATTCACTACACCCTGTCAAGATTAAAGTGTGCAGCTGTGATAGGTTGCCAATGGTATCAGGGAGGTTATTTAATTCACTACACCCTCCCAAGTATAAATGCTGCAGCTGTGATAGGTTGCCAATGGTATCAGGGAGGTTATTTAATTCACTACACCCTGTCAAGTATAAATGTTGCAACTGTGATAAGTTGCCAATGGTATCAGGGAGGTTATTTAATTTACTACACCCTCTCACATCTAAATGCTGCAGCTGTGATAAGTTGCCAATGGTATCAGAGAGGTTATTTAATTCACTACACCCTGCCAAGTCTAAATGCTGCAGCTGTTATAGGTTGCCAAGAATATTAGAAAGTGAATATTCGAAATTGTTGTGAATATATTCACGTACTTGCAGTATCCTCAATTGCGAAATGTTACCCACAAGACTGAAGTGAAATGGCTCCTGTATTGCAAACCTACATTCTTTCAACCTTAACCATATCAAACTTGAAGGAAGGATGCCTTTAGTGTCAATGAGCAGATTCTCCAAGTGAAGAAATTGAAGACCAGGTCTGCACAACGTTTCAAGTCTTTACGAATCACCTCCATTCAGTCGAAGGCGAGACAAATTAATGTTGTTGGATACGGTGCTTAAATGATCTGCATCCCACTGTCGGGTACCCTCTTTTTCAGCGATGGTTCGCCCCATATCTCGTAAATGGTCATGCATATCAAACACACCTTTGTCGTCAACCTTTATCAGTAACTTCAGGGAAAGATTAGATATAGCTGTGTGTACCATCTTGTACAAAGATTTCCAGAATACAATGGGCAATGCTTTGTCTTCTTCAACGAAGAATCAAGCGATGTCCAAAAATATTTCTTTTTCCTCTGCACTAAGAGCATTGTAACTGATTTTGAGTCTTTCATGAATGTCTGGGTGCAGAGTAATGTTGTGAAAAACGTCCGTCCAGCACTTTCTGTCATCATGCTTATCATATAAAAAAGGTTCCCATCACTTCCAGCGAAAGAGGATGCCCCTTACAAGCTTTCACTATTCTATTGGACAGATCTTCGTGAGTGGGGCTTGCAGATGCTCTCAGAAAAGCGTGCCAACTAAATAACTGGAGACTTTCATTTATCTGCAATCCAGTCATTTCGTGGATGCATTCAGATGATACACCCGCCACATTCAAAATGTGTTTGTTTCTAGAAGTAATGATAACTCTGCTACCAGGGCCAGCCAATCCCCAACCAAAGCGTCTGATTGCTCCATACAATCCACATCATCTAAAATGAGAAGCACACGTTTTACTTTCAAACGATCTCTGAACAGAGATATGCCCTCGTCGACACTGTCCACTTCTCCGCCAAACATGCATAAATCTTTAAGAATTTTTTTCTGCAATTTTGTGAGGCCCATGGAGTCTGCAGCAGTGACGCGTACATTAAATAGAAAGGAAGCAGCGTCAAAAAGAGCATAAACATGGTTGTAGAGGGCCTTGGCAAGTGTGGTCTTGCCAATACCACCAATACCGGCCAATATTCCAGATTTAACCACACCTTCCTCTGAATTGAGTTTAAATTTGTGAATGAGTTCCTGGGTGAGGGTTTCCACTCCAACAGGGTGCTTGGCAACTTCTAACGGCACTCTGTCCAATGTCTTAATCACGTCATTCACCACCCTCTTCGCTAGTTGAGCTTCCAACCTGCAAATTAATGTTCACAAACGACCAGTGCAGTCAATAGAAATTGCAAAAGTACTGGTTCTCCACATTCTACTTATATGAAGAGTTGCAAGAAAAGTTTGGAAAATAATAAAATAGTATTGTATATTAGTATAATAATATTTTATTATGTCGAGAGAGGTTTTACAATGGCATTTCGTGTGTTAAGAAAATCTCTATTTTAAATCAAGGAGAATTCTTCAAATCATCTCCCTTCATTTTATTTTTGGTGTGAATCATTATAAAAAAAAATAATTACTTCTTAAAAAAAGGCATGAATAAAGGCTAAAACAAAGACATTCAATAAAATAAAAAAATAATAACAACCAAATAAACCATTATAAAATAAACAACTAAAAAAATCATAATAAAATAATAACTACTTAATCTAAGGTGTGAATAAAGACTAAAATAAAGACATTTATTATGTTAATTTAAAAAGGTGTGAATAAACGCTAAAACAAAGGCATTCAATAATATCAAAAAATAATAACCAAAAGAACCTGTATAAAATAAACAATCAAAAAAATCATAATAAAATAATAACTATTTAAAATAAGATGTGAATAAAAGATAAAATAAAAGTATTTTTCTGTAAATTTTGATATTAATAATAAATTAAAAAAAAAAACAACCAAAAAATAGATATGCACTTTTCCAGTGTAGTTTGCACTTTTCTATAAATAATAATAAATTGGTCTTTTGTTTCTTCTTTTTTCTCATATGTTTGCATTTCTTTATATGGTCAATTGTTCTTTTAATGGTCAATTGTCTCTTTTAATTTTCATTTTAATATTATTATTTTCTTTCTTGTCATCCCTTGGGCCTTGTGCCTCCTATCCCTCTAACATCCTTCTACCTTTTTTTATACCTGTTGGGTCTGCAACAAACCAATTTTTCATATCTTTGAGTTCTCTATCCTGATGATGGATCACAGAGTGTGATCCGAAACGTTGATCCAAAAAGCTTACACACAATCGAATCCAGAAATAACTATTGATATTCTTATGGATTGTGGAAATCTAATAACATTGGTTTCCAGTGTAGTATTAATTACCAACTAAAACTATTATTTAGGCACCTCTTTTTATAAGGAAATGATTTGCTAAAAATAGCTTTAAAGCCCCCATTACACGACTTACACTTTGGTTCCAATAAAATGCATTTAAACACAAGCATTAGAGTGTAGTTTTAAAATAGCCACTTATTATGGCTTTTTAATAAGTAAACATAACCAGTTATAACTGCCTTTTTATGGCTGTATAAATATGGAGAAAGTGGCGCCAATATATGCCCACTTACTAATGGGAAATGAATGCATATTGTTAACTTTAAAACTGTGTCATATGAGGAAGTGGTCAAACCATTTCATAAGGCATTTGATACTATTTTTGGAAGTTATTTTATTATGGAGTGTGGCACACCAAAATTGAATTATAGAGGGTGTTTAGTATTTATTACCTACGTTTTGGGTAATATCCTTCCCCGGGTTCTTTTTTGCCAAGGATTACATCACCGGCAGGTGTTCATAAATCAAGATTGTGGCAAAAATGGGGAATCCCAAGGATAGGAACACATTCATATGTTTCAAGATGCAATGCTAAAATTGGGCGAGTCTTTTTAACTTTTTAGGTGAGTTGATGGCAGAGTTGGAGAAGGTGAGGATGAGATTGTTAAAGACTAGAAGAAGTAGAGTAGCGGCTATGTTCACAATTGGGGAAGTTGGAGGCAAAGTCCGTTCTTCAAACATAGAATTATAATCACCACATTAATTCTTTCAAACAACAATTGAAGCAAATGCAAGTTGTTCTCGCACAACATCTGATAATGATTTGGGTATTGCTCGTGCTCTTTGTTGTGTGTTTTGTTACTTGGTTTCCCAAGACGGAATTGACTCTTTGCATACTGTTTGGACATATTCCTGTCCATTTTGAGAGCTACGGAATTTTAGAGAAAAAAGATCTTTGTTCACTACTGATTTGGTGAAGAAAATTTTTATTTGTCTTTATTTTCAATTGACTTTATAAGATTCAACATCATGAACTGAGGCATATTACAAAAACAAAACAAACAAACAAAAGTTCGAATGCTTTTTTAAGTCACTGTAATTTTCTTTGTTAACTAATAAATTAACTTTAATGTCATAGTAAGTCTTAATTTTAATGTATTGTTTATGAGAATAAACTAGAATAGTACAAAAGTTTCTTCATGTTTACTAGCTATTTACTAGATAGCTGATTGAAGTTATTTTATTTATTTTTTTATTTAGTTTGATGTTATTTTATTTTCTATGTTCTTATGTTTTTCAATCTCTTCTTTTTATTCAATCATTTTAACTTTTTGTATTATTAATCTTTCGTTGTTTATTTTGATGATGAATAATTTTTCTGTATTTTTTTTAATTTTGATAATGAATTCTCCATTTTCTAAATATTTGATAATGAATGTATAGGGATAGAGATAGAGAAATATATGTAGAGAGAGAAAAAAATATATTAATTTTTTATTATTTGATGTTTAGATAATATTATAATATTTAATTTAATATAATTTTAAAAATAATTAAATTTATAGAGAACTTATTTTCAATAATAATAAACATAATATATTATAATTTTAAAAATAATATAAATGTAATATAAATATGTTAAACAAAGTAATAAAAAAATTAACTCCTTGAATTGATATCTCTCGCGTGATAGGATAGATATGCTAGTATATATAAAATGATAAATAAAAATATAGATTTGAGTTGTTTTATTTATTTAAGTATTATTTTATTTTATTTTATAATTATACAAAAAATATTTATTTTTTTATATTGTTTCTTAAAGAGTCAATTACCTTTGGGTTTGTCTCAATAGTTAGACCACTTAGTGGATCTTGATAAGGTTGTTTGATGCTCGTGCTCTGTACTTCTTCTTGTTTGAATAAATTTTAACCCCTCTTTTATTTCAATGGTAAAATTGGTATATTTATTATTTTTTCTTTTATTTTCTAAAGTATTCTTAATATAATAACTCGTCTACAAATAATATATTCTTATATAAATTTGGCTCATAATATCATTATATTTATATTTTAGTATTACTCATCTCTAGAGATAGGTACCAATTTTTAAGTCTCATTTGTCTCTTTTTTGTAGATATAGAAACTCTAACTTAAGTTCTTTGTGATCTTAAGGATGAGAAGGCTCACATGACAACCCCTAATGAAACTCTTAAGTATGAGCTCCAGATTAGTTCAAAAGTTATATATTTATGCAAATTATAGAAAAGGAACCATGAATAAATTCAAAAAAAATGATAAGGAGTACATAAATCCCTCTTCATTCCCTCAAGGCTTCTCTAGAGAAAAATTAACCTTCAATTATTTTTCTCCCCATAAGTGAAGGATGAGTAAGTTATTTCCCATCCTTCATATATACCAAATAAAATAAGAAATTATCCCTATCCTCCAAGGAAGAATAAGAAAGTAAGATTTGACAATCTCATTGTCACTTCTTCTAATGGTACCACCTCCATATGGGTCCTAAATAAAAATTAAAAAACTTTATAGAAACAAACATATTCCACTCCAAAATTGCAAGGACAATGAACAAATGCTGCCCTATCTATTCCTCAAATATAAAGTACATTCACCAAACATGACACGTCTTATTGATATTCATTTCCTTAAGAAGTATTACAAACCACACAATTGGGATAAATATTATTTATTGGAAGATGATCCTTCCAATATTTTTGTTTGAGATTTAGACTTTTCATGCTCGACATATTTATCAATTACATCATTTTGTTGTTGTCTCCCACTTGGAAGGGAACATCCTTTGTTACATTGGCCACTATTCTACTATATTGATGAGATATATTTCCATGATTAGTCCATATGATTTCAATGCTTATGACTATTCTTGTTGATCATATGCTTTACTAATATGATATTTTTTTAAGATGATTATTAGATTCTACATGATTACCATGCTCACACCATGTGACTCCATTCTTATTCACATCATTTACTAATAAGAAATCATTTTATGTTACCATGTTTTATGATTATTATACTTCCCTAAAAAGTTTATCATGATTTAATATCTCTCATGCCTATATGTTCTTACATAATCCCTTGTCTAGAATTCATGAATACTTCCATAACACTAAATTTGGGGTTAACAATGGGGGTATATTTTTAGCTATCATTACATATGTTTTCATGAACATGCCTTTAGTAAATTGTTTGAATATTACATCAATAGTTAGAATCTCATCACTAGTTTGTAGTTTATATTAGATTAAATAAATAAATTAGAATGCTAGTTATTTGATAAATAACCAAGTTAGTTATTAGTTTTGGGAATTTATTCCCATAGGAGGTTTTTCATGAGAAATGCAAGGTTATATCATCCAATGCAATGTAATGAAAATTATCTCAAAGAACTCAATAATATATTATTATGTGTTGTTCTCTATCTACAACAATGGTTTGATTTTATTTTTTGTGTGGTTTTTCTATCATTTTCCACATGGTATTAGAGAATTCATGATGCTAGGCCTGTGAAGAAGCAATGAATAATTTTATTGCATTTTTGTTTTTAAAATGATGTTTTCTACATCAGTCTAACACAATCACAATAAAACTATGATATCTTTTTTATTTCTTAATGAAATTTCAAAATTCAAAATGTTTCAAAAAAAAAAGAGAGAGAAGATAAAAACCAAATATGGTTTGAAGAAATTATGAGTATTTTATAACTAGTTTAAATAAACAGATTGGCATGGTATTTGCAACAGTTAAAGGCATTTAATAAGGCATTATTATATTTGGTTTCAATTATTTATGTTGTGTGTGAAATGTGAGACAATGTGAGAAGAAGGTGTTTAAATTTTTTATGACCATACAATCTATTGAAATCTCCATATAATTCAATCCATTGAAATATCCATGCTTTAATTCATTTGAATAAGGCATTGAGGATGCCATATTCACATTCAAGTATATAATATTTGATAAATTTTGAGTCTTCTTTCTAAACATATAAACTATAGATTCATTCCAAGTTTATGTTTAATTGGATTTGTTGCTATATTTTTAATTATTGATAATGTGAGGTGTCCATCATAGAGAGAAAATAAATTAAAAAAAATTCCGAAACTTATGAAAAATAACTTGATTTTGATGTGCTGGGAGTATTAGGGTTATGTAGTAGAGTGCAAGGATCTGTAAGAATATGATCAAACTACTTAGCATGGTGTTTTAATGACAAAGCCTCTTTTCCAATTCTAAGGTGTAGAATAAAATATATACAAATGCAAGGGTATGACAATTGGTGAAAGTGTTTTTTTTTTGGAAAGGTAAAAAATTCAAACCATAGGCCTTATTCTTCTCTTTATGTATATAATAAATCTTGTAGTTGAGGAAATAACCATAGGCATTTGATAATTTTGTGCATGAACAATTTTTTTTTTAGGAAGGAGTCATAAGGATTTTTGTACCAAAATAATTTGGTTATATTGTAAAAGATTGCATTATCGGTTGAATTAAACACTCAATCTCTTTCTTTTAAACATGGATGCATATAGTGTTTATACTCTTTTGATCTATGTTACACCTAATAGGACTTTTGAAGTTTTGAATGCTACATATGGTAGTTAAAGAGTAAGAAGGTGCAGGTAATGGAGGGTGGAGGTCTTTTATTGTCTCAAGCTAGCTTTTTGTTTAGAGATGATACATTGCATGAGAAGCATCATTTCACACATGTGTCCCTTCATGGAGCAAGGGGATCTTGGATTTTTTGACATTTCTTATAGGTGTAGTTGATGTATTCATGTTTTGGTTGATGCCCTTTTGTACAATAGAGGGATTGCTTCTCACAATATTGGAGGGATATTGACACACTTGAAGGAGATGTGGACTCTCAGAGGAGAGTTATCCTCTCATGTGCAACACTAGAGGAGGGATTTTGGTAGACTCGAAGGAGATGTGGAGTTTTAGAGGAGAGTTGTTCTCTCATTATGCAAGGATGATGGGGAAATTTTATATTTGTTCATGTTGTACAAATATTTTGTAAATTTTACAATCAAGAGATCCATTGATGGAGTCAGTTTGATGTTTCCTGGGTGAGTGAGGAGAATCAATTGAGGTGTTTCATCAAATTCTCCAAAAGGGTTGTTGTGTTCAACTCTTCCAGTGTTCCACCCTTTGTTCAAATTGATGTAAAAGAAGGGGAATGTTAAAATATTACATCAATAATTTGTAGATTATATTTATTAGTGTGAATATTTAATTTATTCACTATACTTAAGTGTACTTAGGTTGATGAGGTTAGAAAACATTTTGTCTAACCAAATGTGCAACAATTAAGCCTCTAGAGGTTACCAACTTATTTGGTAAACCTCATGTTCACACCTTTTGAGGTTGGAAGACTTTCCATCTCACCTCAAATGTCACTCAACACTTGGCACACAAGGTTGATGACTTGGTCATAGAGGTTGTTGGGTTGCACAATCCAAGTAATCCTAAGTTTGAAACCTATAGGAAATTTTTCTACTCTTTTGTGCCACCTTATGGGGCACTTGTCAATCCACCTCATATGTGGATTTCCTTATCCTTGCCTATATAAGCAGGGAATTGTACTCATTATCATTTAGGTCATCTAATACAATATTGCATATTTTTCATGTGCTTGTCTTCTATCTTTGAGATCTTCTTAATTCTAGTTATATTCTTTATTAAATAAATAAATCATGTGTTTGTTAGTTGATAAATAAATAATTTAGTTGTTAGTTTTGGGAAGTTATTCTTGTAAGACGTTACTCATGAGGAATGCAAGGCTATATTAGCCAATGCAATGTAATGAAAATTATTTCAAAGAACTCAATAATATATTTTTGTGTATTGTTATTTATCTACAAAAATGGTTGATCTAATTTTGTGTGTGGTTTCTCTATAATTTTTCCACATGTTATGGTGCCACGTGATGGTATCCTTACATTCCTTATACATTATTATTGAGCTCTCCAAGATTAAATCAATTTACAAATATTTTTCTATTCCCCTCCAAATTTATTGTATTCTTTACATGCAACTAATTGGAGGGGGCTATAAGGTCACTAAAGTTCTTTTCATAAGTAAGATTATAGCAACCATCACATGATCAAAGGCTATTTTAAATGGTACCACAATACTTTTGCTATCCTAAGGCAATATATATTGGTTTGTTTCATTAATTTTATAATGTGTTCCACCACAACAATATATTTCTCATCCCTTTCCTATTTTTTCTTCTTTCTTTTTTAATTATAGACACCATAATTTTTGTTTAAATTTCTATATGATGTTATTCATTGATTTTTTTCTATTTTGCAAGTTTCCAAGGTGGATCACTCATTCCAAAGAAGCATGTTCGAGGTAGTGAAATATGTATCCTTTTTATGAGTTTTTTAAATAAATTTACTATGATAACTACTTGATTTTATTTTGACATGCATGCTTAGGATAGTTCACATATAAATCAAAGTAGGTGGGAAATTAATAGCCAAAATTACATATCTTGCACTTCTCCCCTTCAAATTCACTTAAGGTAGGTTATCTTTATACAATGAAATGCATATAAATAACACAATTTATCCTAATATTTGGCACATAGTCCAAGCCCTACCTCTCTCCATCTACACTCACTCTTAATGGTTTAGTCCTAGTCTTCATATTTATGATTTACCAAAATGACCTAGATCAAATTTATATTTTATAATTAATTAAAATATTTTTTAAATAAATTCTAAAAATTAAAATTATATTTGTTTATGTTTAAAATTAATTTAAAAATTAATTAAATAGTCACATATAATTTTTTTAAACAAAAATGAAAATTATATATAAAATATATATATAATTTAAAATCATTCAAACCACTCTAAAAATAAAAATTTGTAAGAAATTTTTAGACCAATTCTCAACTTAAAACTATACTATAAATATGGGGGCTTTTGTATATTAATTTTTTATTTCATAGAAAATTCTATTTCATTTTTATAATTATTATTTTTATTTCAAAATAAAAAGTTAATACCCTATTTATTGAGGTTTATATTATATAAGATATGATTGAGTTAGATTCAATTTTTATTAGCCCATAGGCTACATATAGTGTGAGATTTGAGCTGAACTCACGTTGCAAACAACTATTCAGTCCTCGGAAAACAAGTTTCAGCTACCGTTAAATGGTAAATCAGCTGTCATTAAATGGTAAATCAGCTATTGTTTAATAGTAAACACCTCCAAAATATCAATTGAAGGTCTCCAAAATCCCACTTATCATGCAAAAGCAAGATAAATATTATTTTTTCAATTGCAATGGGAACATTATATTTCCATTTGGAATGTTTTTTTTTCAATTTGATGACAACTTTCCTTTTTAATTTGAATTGTTTTATGTTTTAAATTTGCAAACATATAATTGAAAATCAATAATTTACCTGATTTCTTTAAGGAAAAAAATTAGATTTGTTCAAGTAGAAAAAATCTAGATTTGTCTAGCAACAAGAATTTGCAGCACACTACATCCATACACACCCATGCACATACTCTCTAACATATTAACATCCATATAATTTTCTATCTGTGTAATCTTTGAACCTCCTTTAAATACAATTGCTAGTTAATTATGAAGAATTAGTTTTCTTTGTTGTAATTACAATTAAATTAAATATCTTCAAATCATTTTAAATTGGTTTTCTTTGTTGATGAAAATTTAACGAAAAAAACACAACATTTATGAATTCAGCTGCTTTTAATTTTTTTTTTTAAATGCACTCCATAAAACCTTATCCTTAAATATTGGGTAGGCTGAAAGGAAGCATAGATGTCCCCTGGTATATAAAAGCAAGCAGACAGAGAGAGGTGTCTGTTACTTACCCTCCAGTTAAATCCATGGACCACCCTGAGCGAGAACAGATCTGTAGAAGGGCATCCTTCCATCCGTCAATCTCTTCTCCTTGGTATCGAACTGAATGCCCATTAAATTTTAGACATGGACAGATCTGTTGAAGGCCATACTTCCACCACTCGATCTCTTCTCTTGGGTATCGGTCTGAATATCTATAATGTTTTAGGAATGCTTGCCTGTACGGACTGGAGTTTCCTTGAGGATATCTAACGTGGGTTGGATCCACGTCATAGAAGAGGGGAATGATCTTGGTGTTCACCATTGTGGCGGCCTCCTTGAGACACCATGCAGAATCTGCATAGCCTTTAGAAAATATAGGAATCCCTATGGCACTGCTCTCGATTGCTCTTTTCAAGCTCGGCTCAATTATTTCTCCCTTTTCCAATTTGTGGGTGTCTAAAAAGACATTGAGTCCGGTAGCAGTGAGAGCTTGAAAGAGATGATCAACCAGAGTATTTCTCACATCTTCTCCCCTGAAACTCAGAAACACATGATATTCCTTACCACTTTGGAAAGGAATTTTGGTTGAGGGAGGCATGTATTCTTCCATCTTTGAGAGTTGCAGCCGGAAAGAATGGCAGAGAGGATTGAACCCAAACAACTATGAAGAACTCGAACTCCTGTCACACATTCCGGTGTTAGGCAATTCTGTTTGTATGAAGCCAAGTCAAGCTGGGCAATGTCTTTAAAAAAGATCTCTTCACATGTTCAACGACTACGTACCTAACATTTAGAGAGTCACGGCAAACAGGACCACTTTTTATTGAATTTTCTCCATCACCTATACTTTTTTCCGTATTTTTGCAGTTTTCTTTAATCCTTTTCATTTTCAAAAGGTAACAATGCGATTACAAATTACAGAACGTAGACCACAAGCAATGCAGACGAAAATGAGAGGAGTCATTGTTCTATCATGTTCAAATGGTCATGAGTAGCTTAGCTTAAAAAAGTAGTCATTACAAATTGCATATTTTTTACTTTCTGCTTTCTTTTATTTTACCAGCATTTGCATCTATAGGAGGTTCAAGGGAGAAGCCGATAGGAAATTAAAGAAAAATCATCAATGAATTGTAACAATACGCAATTGGTTATATAAAATAATATTTGGATAGACGTATGCATTGCATAATATAAGTAGGTACATTCTTTTGTTGGATTTTTTTTTTAAACAATGAAATCGCTTTGAACAATTTGTAGCGAGTTTGCATAAGTCAAATTTACATAAGAGCATCTATTTGTCTTTTTTGAAGCTCCTTTTTTTGAAGACATAGAATGTCTATGAAGTGAAACAAAATGTTGAATTAGATTGCTTTGAACAAATAGTTTCAAGTTTGCATCAATCAAAGTAAAAAAGAGCTTCGGAATGTCTTTATTGAAGGTCCTCTTTTCAAGTCTTGGAATTTGTATCTAGTGAAACACAATGTTGTTAGATGAGAAATCAATAAATAGATATTTAACTAGATATGTAAATTTAACAAAAAATAAAATTGAGTTAGAGGATAATTTTTTTCTTTTCTCCACTAGCGATCGACCACCTGTAGAAGATAAAATTTGTAATTGATTAGTTTTAGTATTGTTACTCTATTTAAAAGGGGGATAATTAAAACTTTATAACTTTGAGAGAGTGTGTAATTAATTGTACGTACCTAAACATGTTATTGTGAGAGCAAATGTAGGCGAGCTTCTTCTTTCTTTATAATTGCCAATAGCACAAGCACTGGTCAATGAACTACCCGAATTCACATCAACTTCAAATCTACTCACATGTTTGAGATGCAATCATTCCAATTTCCTCTGTACACTCACATTTATAAAAGATTATAAATATTTTCATGTAGGTGGGAAGAATATATTGAGATTGAATGGAAGTGTGTAGAACTCCTCATTACGACTATCCCCTTTGAATGTTCAAAATTTAACCGACCAAGGCATTCCCCTATCCTTCTTTGCTTTGTGAACTCATAGTGTATTGTCTAGGAATTTACTACAATTATTAGTGCAATTGTTGGTGCTAAAGTTTAAACTGTGTTTAGATAATCATTGAACTATCATCACATAGAGACAAATTAAATTTTCAAGATCAAACAATACCGTGCACTGAGCTAGCATACAATTTTTTTGTAAAATTAGAAGTAGCATGTCAAACTCACCCATGTGGCTCCTATTTGAACAAGTCCATGGAAAGAATGAGGATCTTTAGAAGAAGATACCAACATTCCTTGCTCAAAAGTAGCCTTAGCTTCTTGTGCTTTAGAAAATTCATTAAAGTACTAAGAGATGGACAGTCCAAGGAAGAAAGAAACTCTAGTAATGAACAGGTTAAACGAAGAGAGTTCATGTTTATAAAGTATAAAAAGGAAAGACCAACTACCGCTAGAATAGACACAGCAAAATACCATATTTAGAGACCACAAAAGATTTAAAATAGGATGCAAAGAACATTGATCCAACTAATGGGATTAAAAAACACTGGCTTACCAACTAGCCCAAATAGGAGACAATACAATGTTGCAAAAATTGGGAAAGTTATTGATCCAAAGAGGGCTCCAAATTTTCATATATTAGCAAAAAAATACAGTGATAAATGTTTCAAAAACAATAATACATATGATCTTGTAAACAAATATTTTGGCACCCTAGGTTTCTCTTGCACTTCTAGGGTTTTTCACCTAAAAGGAGAGAAACGACCAAAAATGCAATGTATACATTCAAAGATTAATGTGATGTGGGTGTAATGTGCCTAGATGATATGATCTAAATGTAGAAAACTAAAGAAAGATATTGATTATTAGGTGAAAACTAAGAAAATGCATGTTGTTGGAAAACACATTGTGATATGCAAAAACACCTAGAAATGTAAACAAAATAGAACAAAAAACTACGAAATAGAAAGTGTGCACCTATAAACTTGCTGAGGACTAGGAATGACTCTGAAATGTTGTTGATGCAAAAAATTTGGCCTGCTGGGACCCATTCGCCATTTTGGGCTAATTTTAGCAAATGAGTCCTAGATCTGGGAAACTGTTATGGAGCCTGTTTCAGACAAATGGGTATCCAAAAATGCATAAAACCTTTTTCAGGCCTGGCAGTGGAATGAGTCCACTTCTTAATTTTTGAGAATTCAAAAGTGGAAACAGAAGCTTCCGATCTGCACTTCGATTCCTGACATGTGTCTACCTCCAAAACTTTGATTTTTGGGTCTAAAAGTGACTTTTGGTGGATATTTTGACTTTGTCAACAAGGAGATGTCTTCAACAACTTTGCAACTTGATCTTTAATTATTTCCAAGCCTTCAGGATGCGTAAATCTACAAACACACAAGAATAGAAGGAGAAATGTCGAATGTTAGGGCATGGGGGTTCACCTTGGTCAAACCCATTTTTAGGCAATCAAACCAAAACAAAGAAACGATGTAATGAAGCATGAAACAATGGAGTTAATACCTTTCCATGATGATAGATCTTGAATTTTTGTAGCAAAAGATGAAGAATATGCCCTTAAATTTCCTTGAAAGCTATCTTGATGACTTGGAATGATAAAACCCTAGCTTGCTTGACTTGAGAACATGATGAGTGATGAATGAATAATAAATTGGTCCTAATTTAGGGTTTAGAGACTTGTACATTTATAGGAAATCCACATAATTTTCCCATTAATTTGATCCCTAAGGTCGACATGAAAGAAAATAGAACTTAAATTCCAAAATTTCCCACTTAAAACTCAAAAATAACCAAAATAGGACTAATTAGCCATGTTGGGCGACTTAATCCCACTTGGCAAGGACTCATTCACCTAGAGTGGTGAATTAGTCCCAGATGGGCCCTTTTGATAGATTGAATGTTGGGAAATGAGGATTTTCAGTTCTTATGTTGATTTCATCAGGTATTTGATCAATCCAAGCCTTGGGATGCACAATATGGGGTCACAGGGGCCTATTAATGATGATGTAAAGGTCAATTAGGGCTTGGTACACAAAATTCAAGGTGAAAATGTGATTAAATACACTTTACAACACTAGAATGAGGTCCACATAGCCTGGAAAGGCATAACATCCAATGTGAATGTGTAGGACACATTACAACACTAGATTAAAGTTAAATTCAATTTACAAGCCTTCTAGATTAATGTGAGAATGCCATTAAAATACATTATAATGTTGAATTAAGGTGAAAATAGTTCCATCAATCTAGAAAAGTGTGAAAGTATTTTACAACACTTTACAACACCTTTATAAGACATTAATAAATGCATTTTATTCAGTTTGCAAGGTCCAAGACCTAGTGTGGATGTGAAAAACACCTCACAACACCAAATCAAGGCCTCATTAAGTCCAATTTGTTTTCAATTAATCCCAAATCAAGCAAGCAAAAAGGGATACTTTTTCTATGTCCATAGTTAGCCCCCACATTAGTGAGAGGATGAACTTGCTTCAAAATCACACTAAAGTAGACATTCGAGAAATGGTCCAATCGTACCAATGCAGATGGCCTAGGATGACAAAGATCAAGGCAACGGTCAAGCCCCTAGGATCCAAGATCCTAAGTCAAAACAACATAAGTGCAAAAGGACACGCACAAGGTGAATGATTTGCAACAAGACAAGATACATGATCATACAATGGCAAGAACTAGAAGGAAGAGAAAATTGAAAATGAAAAGGTGGATCAAGCTTTGATTGTTTGTCCAACACGTTGTGGATCAGATCTAGGTTGTTTTTCCAAAAAGAAAATGCATACTCACTCTAGGGAAATAAAATTCTTGGTTGTCCGTCGAGTGAGAAGGCCCAAAGTATACTCACTCTGGGGCCACGGAACTTCTGGTTGTCCATGAGGTGATAAATCTACAACATACTCACTCTGGGGCCATGAAGCTTTCGGTTGTCCATGGAGTGAGAAATCCACAAGGTGGATATGGGGAAAATTCATGCCCCAGAATAGGCTTCCCGCTCAACCATACCAAATTTATACCTCCTGAAAACTTTAATAAGGCGCCACTTGAAAGAAAATGATTTTCGAGCTCTATGAGGTAAGCAAAACTTCATATGCTTGACACTTGTAGACATTGTAAATGCAAGATAATGTAAGGAGTGTTCAAAGGGATTTTTCTTAGTTTGGGCAAGGTCTCATCTTAGGGGACATTGTGCTTAACATCTCCAAGAGAGGATGTTCCAAATCTTGGAGGGAATCAAGCCCAATGACTCCACTTAGAAAGGGACGCATCGCAAGAAGAAAGAAATCACACAATGAAATGTGAGTGTTGGTGTATGCCCCCACTTTAAAGTGATTGCGAACACCATTACTATGAGAAATTGCTTTAGAGTAGAAGGAGACATGAGAGCTTACTCTAAAAGCCCTGTGCCAGGTCATATTTTTCCAAGAAGCTACGTCATGAAAAAGGTAGTATGTCACATGTGAGCCAACTTAAGACATTTCATCCACATCCCAAGCTTTCTCTTATATGTTCATGAAAGGTTAACAACTAGCCAATAGAGGCAACAACAAGTGACATACGAGGATAAGCCTACTTAACCCCCTTTCCCCCACTTAGTGCAGAACAAGGGTGAGCTAAAATGATTGATGAAATGCAGGCCAGAGTGAAAATCAGTATCAATTAGAGGAATTAGCTGCCCCCACATAAGGAAGAACACCAAACTCCTGAAAATGTTGAATTTTACTACTCAAAGCCTTACATTCATTAGTGGAATGACCATGAACTCTATGATAGGTGCAAAATGAAGTCATGTAAATAGAATTTCTTTTGAGTTCTTGGAGGAAGGGTGATCAAGTGATCTTGGAGAAGTCTTGACAAGATACCCTCTTGATCAATGGTAGAAGGTGTTCCTATATTTTCTAATAAACATACCCCTTTCTTAGATGTGCAAGATGTCATACATATGCAAGACTATTTAGATTGTGAGATTTTGGGCTCCCCTTCATAGGAGGGTGTAAAATCTAACGAATTCAATTCATTAGTGTTTTGTGAGATGACATTGACATTAAGCAAAGATGGTTGTGTTTGCAAAGGATAACCATCAAGACTACTAGTTTCTTTGATTTCAAGATTTACGACGGTTAAGGTTGGTTTAGGAGAATGTTGTGTGAGAGTGTTGATGTTGAGTGAAGGCTTGGCAATTTCTATCAAAGGACATTAACCCAAGACCATAAGTTGTTTGTTGTGTGTTAGGATCAATGGGGACACAGATACCTTGTTCTCTAGCACCACATCCTTTTCCACTATATCCAAGTTGTTTCATAAGCTCATAACCTTTTCCATAAAGCTTTCTCATTGCTTTTGGATCAAGTTGTTGGACATTGTTGTGTTCGTCAAAGGTTGTTGTGTAATTGGTTATGTTTTGTTCTAAAGTGGTTTAGGTGGATGCTTTTGAAGGGTCATCCATTAGTGGTGGTGTGAAGTCTAAGGAACCCCAATCATCACCTAATAGCTTTGTGTGTTGTTTTTTGCCTTGTTGTATGGGTTCCATGTGTGTAGTTGATGTTGATATGTTTAAGTGATTTTCTTTGTGTTTCTCAAGCTGTAAGACACTATAAGGCTCAGGATTGGCGTCAAGGGTGTATACTTTGTTGTTGTAAATGTATTTCATTTTTTGATGAAGAGTGGAAGGCACACCATTCATTGCATGAATTTATGGTCAGCCTAAAATGAGATTATATGAAAGGTCATGAGGCATAACATGGATTGGTGTATTCAATTTGGTTACTCCAACTTGAAAAGGTATAATGATCACCTCGAGCGGTTTCTTTTCGACATTGTCAAATCCCTTAAGATAGAAAGAATTAGGTTGAATGTTTGATTTATCAATGCCAAGCCTATCCAAAAGCCTCACACTACACACGTTAAGGGAAGAGTTGGTATCTACAATATTTATCTTTATCCTTGTGGTATTGTATTGAGCTATGATCATGAACGCATCATTTTGTTTTGCACTTCCAAAGGGGGGAGTTCACTTTGGTGGAAAATAATTTCAGCATTCAATTCTTGAATTGCGGCTACTATGTCATTTGGTTGCGCATTAGAGGGGATAGGAATTTGTTGTAAGGTCATTTGGAGTATAGTGTTATAGGTAGGTGAAGTCTGAAGTAAATCCCATAGGGATATCTTTGCGGCCTAAGTGCTCTTAAGTTGTTCAACAATATCATACTCCCTTAATCGAGATGCAGGAGGCAGTATAGAATTTGGCAAAGTAGGGAGGTTGGACTTGGTTGACTTGGTTGTGGATTGTTTCTAGTGTTTTATGTAGGAGAAATAGTATTATGGCTCAGTTGTAGCAACACATTATTCTGAGGTGGGTAGAGGATAAGTTCAGGTTTGTTGTGATTGTGAGTTTTGTGTTATGGGGGATAACGGATGAGTTCAGGTTGGTTTGGAGTTTGTTGTTTATGTGAAGGTGGGTAGAGAATTAGAGGGTTCTGAGGATGTCCCACAAGGTATGTATGAGGTCCATTGATTGAGGGGGATCTAATGGACACTTGTGCATTCATAACCTTGGCGGTTTTGGTTTGATGTATCTCTAATAAAGGGGAATCTAGAATCACCTTTTTATCATGAGCTAAGGAAGACACATGACTATTATTGTCATTTTCTAACACCATGATATTCTCCCTAGGAGGTTATTTTTTAGGAGAACTACGAATCAAATATTCTTGAAATTCATGGAGTGGTTCTTCTAAAATGACTTCATTGAAAATAGGGGAATGATCGATGCTTATGTATAAGAGTGAATTTGTACCCCATGTGCAAATCCCATTTTTTCCTTTATCCACCTTAGAAAACCAAGTTCAAAGGCTTAATTCCACCTAAGCCCACTACTTGCATCACACTTGGCACTTGTTTTAAGCATCAGTGAAGGCGTTTCTTTTAGGGACACCCACACGGTGCGTAGACATCCACGTGGCTCGCTTACATCCCTGAAAAAATATCACGTTTGGAGCCTGCAGAGGCGCTACACTTCCCATTGGGGGTCAATTTGTAACGCCCTCCTTGGCTGACTAACCTGAATATGGTCATTTTCTCCCTCATTCCTTCATATTTAGTTTGGGGACTTGCATTTAAAGGTTGGAAGATCTCTTCACCACTTCTGGACTTCATCCACAAGCTTCACATCCTCTTCCAAGCATTCTAGCAAACACTTTACACTTCATAGTAGTAGCATCAACACTCCAACACGTCAGTAGAGCAAGTGTGGAACAAAACACCATTACAGTAGAGGCTTGAGTTCCTCTCATTTTCTCCCCCATTAGCCTTGAGTGTTCTTGGTGGAGGTGGTAAGCTTTCACTCCTATCCTCTATTACTTGGTTGAGTAGCATAACACTATTTTGTAGTTCTTTAGTGCTCTTTACTTCATTTCTACTTCTCTATCTATCTGGTTGTCCGTGGAGGTGGGAACACCAAAACGGGGTCGGACTGAGGTATGCCCCTATACAGCCCCAACATTCTTTCCCTCTTGTGTGCAGATATTGAAGACACTCATGGATTGGAAGCTTCATCACTCGCATAGTTGTAAGAATCTCCTTTCTTTCTTCTCCTTATCTTTGTCAATTCTACTACTTTATCACATTCTGTCCTTTTCCTACATTTTTTCAGTTCTCAGTAATCCATTTGCTAGCAGTCACTTAATCATTTTCTATGATAAACTCGGTCTATGGTCTATATGAGATGTCAGCGTTCCTCTAAGACGCCATCGCACCACACTGTCATCTGATTGTTGCACTAACGTCCTTTGGTCGAGAGCTTGTCAGTTTTTCCAGAGAACTTTTGTGGCCTTCTCTTTCGGATTCTAGAACTCTCATCGCTGTTCCATTGAGGTAATATAGGGCAACTCACCCCGTGAGGATCTTTGAACGAAGAGAACTCGTGAGTAGCAAATCTCCCTGTATCACATTTTGGTGAGCCCAACGTGAAGAAAATTGTTCTTTGAAAAAGTTGTAAATGGATTTAATAGCTTCTTTTGTTAGCTCCATATGTAATGTTATCCAAAATATTAATGATATTCCATTCAATGCATGTGATGGTGACTTGGCTTTGCCCATATCACTCAGTATCTTTAATCCTTCTCATGAGATTCCTCTTGCTTCAGAGGATGTCTTATTGCAAGAAGATGAAATCAATGATACCTTTCTTGATGATACTCTACCTTCTCTTCATTCCAATGCACTTCCTTCTAGAGACGTTGTGTTGGTGAATGATGAATCTCATCATTGTTCTGATGCACTCTCTTTTAGAGATGATTCATTAGCAAATAATGAACCCCCTTCCACATCTGATTCTCTTTGGATCGATGTTAAGAATGTCTCTTTAAGTAACTATTCCACATTTGATCCTATTTGGATTGATGTTGAGAATATGTATTCAAGTAATTATTCTACTAGTTGTAATGAGTCTGTAAATGTGGTGGATGTTTTTGTTGCCCCTCAACGGTCTAAGAGACCGATCATCCATGTGACTTCGGCTAGTCCCGCTCCTAAAAGGGTTTGTGTTATCGATGGTGTTTCGTTAAATAGCGGATCTCCTGATCTCCCTAAGGCTCCCTCTTATAGAGTGGCAACCTATACTTATGAGAACAATATGAATAAACAACCAAGACTTCCTCAAGCTCCTAAACCTACAGCTAAAGCACCTAGTGATTACAATATTGTTGAGCAACCTCGGGTTACTTTGAATAAGACCTCACTATGGGACTTGCTTCGGTCTACTCCGGTTTATCAAGGTATGTTTCAAGAAGCCTTGCAAAATATCCTCTTGCCTTCTTCTGCTAGGCCAGCATATGTTGATGCGTTGATGGCATATATTCATGTGGGTTCACCCAATATTACATTCTGTGCACAGGAGCTCCCACCTCTGGAAGTATAGAATCAAGTGGATCCTCTAATGATTATAGTCAATATTAATAAGATAGGCATTAGACGCACTCTCATTGATGTTGGTTTGGCACTCAATATATGTAGTATTGACCTACTGTGTAAGATTAATGTTGACCCATCCTCTCTTAATACTTCTTCTCTTGTCCTCAGTGGGTTCGATAATGTCGATCGACAATCCCTAGGCATGGTAGTCTTGCCTTTGAGGTTGGGGATTTTTACTATTCCTACCCTTGTATATGTCATGGAAGAAAAGTTGTCATGTAACCTTCTTCTTGGTAGATCATGGATTCACACTATGGGTGTAGTCTCGTTTACCTTGCACAAATCTATTAAATTTATTTATGACAATTGAGTAGTCACGATCAAGGTTGACCCTGAGGCTATGCACCTATGCGAGATTGCGGCTACTAGTCGAGCTTCAGTTATGCCTACTCCTATTCCTTCAGTATCTTCTAATATGTTGATGTTTACTCCAACAGTGCCTACTACAAAGGGTACTCTTGAGATAAATGTCCCTGAAGAAGATCCTTCTGAAGCAAGGAGTCCTAAGTGTGCTCCTTCTACCTCTTCTCAAAGGAATGCATGTCTTAGTGGTGGTCGGGGTCCTTTAGAATTTACATAATCCTTTGTAGGAGAATATAAATTCGACCCAATCCACTTAGACCTTCTGATGACATCATCCACACCCGCTATCAAAGATTATTATTTTTTTGTATCATGGGGTGGTGTGAGCAATAATTGTAATATCCTTAGTGTTGATTCTCCTTCTGAAGAGGAGGATTACGCTTTGGCTAAAAAAGATAGTGTTGATAGCCTTGTTAGTAAGAATGATAACAATCCTAGATAGCAGATTGTGACCCTCGTTGTTGGGATAATGCTCTTTATAAGGATCCACCTTCTTTTCAAGACCTACAAACACGTTATGGCCCTAGCTTTAGGCTTGTCTCTAAATGTGTCTATGAGCGTAAAGGTTGTGGGTGCAATGAACAAGGCATTCAAGTACCTATATAATTTGCACCTCATAAGCATAACTTAGGGCTTGGTTACCTGAATGAACAATCTAAAAGGGAACCACGATTGAATGGTGACATGAATTCCACCCAACCTTGTTCTCGCAGATTTTTTTATCCTCCCTTGTCTTCTACCTTTATTCCTTCTTCTTGTGAGAAGTTAAACCTTTCCCCACAAGAGAAAGGTTTGCTTCCCATTCCTCATTCCTTGTCTAAGCAAGAGCATATTTTGTTAAGGCTTTGAAAAGCTCACTTAATCACTATTCCTTCTCCCACACAAAATAAAATTCACAAACATAATGAAGGAGAGCATCCTTTTTGTGCATACCATCGAGTGCTTGGTCATTCCACTAGTAAATGTAAAGCCTTGAAGGATAAGATACAACAACTTAGTGATTCAGGTGCCATCAAACTCCTGTTTGATTGATGTACCTGTCTCTACTTTGCTTGAAAAATGATATCGAGGTTCACCTCTATCCCGTCCAGGGTATTTTTGCATAATTCTCCTCCCCTATATGTTGGGGGTAGTGATAACTTGTTTCAGAGATGTGTGTCCTTCTCAAGGACCCCTCTCTTCACTATGTCTTTCAATTGAAGTGTCCCTTGAGTGGACCCCTTTTCTCTTTTGAAGGGTTCCACAAGGGACCTCTTTGAAAGCCTTTCTTTCAAATGAATTCTTTACGTCTAGCTTGGGGATAGCATGACTAGACCTTACTTTTTCAAACCGTGTGTCCCTTGAGTGGACCCCTCTCCTTTTGAAGGGTTCCCAAGGGACCCCTTTGAAATTTTTTCGGTCTGCATGACCGGTCGCTTTAGACATGTTCTATCTGTGGGTAGACATGTCACCACTTTTAGATGTGTTCTATCTACAAGTAGATGTATCGACACTTTAGACATGTTCTATTTGTGGGTAGACATGTCATCGCTCTTAGATGCGTTCTATCCATGGGTAGACATATCGACGCTTTAGACATGTTTTATCTGTGGATAGACATTTCATCGCTTTTAAATGTGTTCTATCTGCAGGTAGACGTATCGACACTTTAGACATGTTCTATCTGGAGGTAGACATGTTGACACTTTTAGATGTGTTCTATTTGTGGGTAGATGCATCGACGCTTTAGACACGCTCTATTTGCGAGTGGACGTGTCGTTGCTTCTGACATGTTCTACCTGCAGGTAGACATGTTGCCTCTTCTTGACTCTGCGGGGTCCGCTTCTTGGGTTTTCCTTCATGTGAAATTTCTTGAAGGATACCTTCCTTACAAGTCTATGGGTCTGTAAGGTGCTTTCATACTTGGTTATATGGGTTTCCTCCTTGAGCGGGGTTTGCTTTTATCACCTCTTTTGTGGTGCAGGTTCTACTCTTGAGCGGGTTTTTCTTTCACCATGCACTTTTCAGTGATACGGGTTTCCCCCTTGAGTGGGGTTTACTTTTATCACTCCTATTTTGTGGTGCGGGTTCTACTCTTGAGCGGGTTTTGCTTTAACCACGTGCTTTGTTCATCTCTCTTATCTCTTGTATATACCAGATCAAAGATCTACATCTCCTTCATCTTGAGTATATGCCTTTCCTTTCTTCATCTTAAATTTCTTCTATGTAATTTGGGGACGATGCATGGTATTGAGACAACCTTCTACATCGAGGTCTTTTTACTTTGTTGACTCAAATCCTTTAGCTTTTTATGCTCTAACACTGCTATCTTTTCAGGTTCTTCTTATCTAATGTATTATCTGCTTCCTCGACAGTTCAGGTATACATTTCTAACCTTAATCTTTCTTGATCTACTTTACTGAGCACTCATCAATTTTCACGCTCGCTAAAGTGGGGGTAAAATGTATAAGAGCGAATTTTCTATTGGAGTTAAAATGACACTAAGAGGGGGGGTGAATCAGTGTCTTAATAGATTTGACTCATTTTCACATATTCAAAAACATAGCTCAGATTTGATCTCAATATTACTCTGATTAATGCATTCATGAGTTGAATGTAATCATTCATAAAGAGAATTGAGAAAATTAATAATCCCAACAGTGAACTAAAACAACAACAACAAAGAAAAGCAGTGAGCACACAGAAGAACAAAGAGACAAAAGATTTGTTGAGTGGAAAACCCTCCTAGGGTAGAAAAACCACTCCTAAACTGCCTTACTAGCTTAATCTTCAAAAACCACTTTTAACAATGCCTTATAGGCTAATTTTTGAGCACCAACCCCTCAATTAGAAACACCAAATTCAAGGAGCACCAACCCCTCATTTAGAGATATCTATCTCAAGCATCACCAACACCTCATTGTTGTTTTCAGAACAATAAAAATATCAGAGGATTTCTCTGTTTTCAGTTAAGCACATATCTCTCTATTTTCTCATCTACAGTTTATTCATACATTCCCATATAGACAAGGAATGATACTCTCAGAATTACAACCAACAGCGCATTCACAGTTTTCAACACTAGTTTTTATATACATTTCAAGTATGTCTGTTATCAAGAAATCTTCAAAAAGCATTTTTCACAAGATTCTGAAAGTCTCTTGCTAGTTTTAGAATATGAAGCTGAATAACGATGATTTGTAGATGATGGTAAAAATCAGAGTAATGCATATCTAGAGAGCTTTAATTTTTGCACTGAGTCAGGAGATTTCAAATTGTAACTGAAAGATTTTCATCAAAGCCATGACTGCCCACTAACAGAAAATCATAACCTCTAAAAAATCAGAGAATATCTTGCCAGAGATTTGATGCCAACCAAAGATGTCTGCATGCAACTATACTTAGAAAAATCCATGCCGGCCACAGTGTATGAGTCTTCGTTAATCATTTGCTGAGACAACAATCGCCACGTGTTCTTTGTGATTCGCCATGACCTTATGCGAACTATGTTTCTTTTTCCTTATTTTCTTTCATCGTGACCTAGTGAAGTCGGGAATACCTTTCGCAGACCACATCAAGTTTCACCGAAAGCCCTTTTGTCTCATTCACTATCGCTATAGCCTTTTGATATCGAAGAGACATCTTGTAGACAAGTCTTTTTTTTGCTGAGAGCACCTGTCATCAAACTTGTCACTGTGACAATTCAATACCTATGCCAAAGGCAACTTTATCGCCGTTAGTCATCCCTCTGTTTGTCGCTGTGACATTCTGCTATCAGGGAGAAGTTATGTAGATTTCATTATGTTTCATTGAAAGGCTTGTAGACATGTCAAATTTACATCATGCATAATCATATTCCATTCATCAAATAAATTAGGACTTTATTTAATTATATCTCCAAGTCATATTCCATCCTTTTCTGATTTAAATAAATCAAATATCAAAGTCTTAAAGGTCAAATCATCCTAATCATCATTAATCTAATCTAACCATGATTAAATGCTAATCTCACCCACTTGCATTCTCTAGATTTGGCCACTTGCACATGAAATTGCATTTAATTGATTTATTAAAATCTTTATTTTCAACTTGGCATAAAGGGAGAATATTCTCCAAGTTTGAATCTCCCCCCAAGTGGACATGTACACCCAACAGAGCATTTATGAGGCCTTACATGTCTCTTACATGTCCCCTTCCAAAGTCAAACTCGGCATTTATTGCAAAATTTGAATTCAAATTCTCCCTCTCATGGGCACTCTTCCCAAATCTTGCACATACATCAACCACTCACATGATGACAAGTGTCCTTTCATTGGTCCAATCTTAGTCCCACATTCTCCATGTTTGGCACACTTAGCATTTGAAAATCTTTAAATGAGAAGCTCCATCCTCAAGAAAATCCTCCACAACTTGATGCAAGGTCATTCTCTCTGAGAACTGATCTTGTCCATTTATCATCTCCATATCCATAACAATTTCATCACTAGCTTATCAATCAAGGATTGGGAAAGGGCTTCTTTCCATAGAAGCACCAATCCACTATAAGATGCTAGTTTGATCATTAGAATGATGCCTTTCTATGTTTTACTTGTTTCTTTGGCATCATTCTTGTGATTAGATGAATTTTATAGGGAATATTTTGTTTGCTTTGGTTTACTAACAATACTAAGGGTTTTTTTGTTTTTGAGCCAATGCAGATTTAGGGTCCTACAAATGGCGCTAGAAGGAGGGCATTTCTTTGTTTAATTTAAGGATTTGTTTATAATAACATTATTATTTTGGTGAAAGAACAATGTTTCTTTCAATGTGTTATGATCTTGAAGATGTGATTGAATATAATATAAGTCTTTGTGTTTATAAGATTGTCTTACTGCTCATTCCTGTAGTTGAAAAAGATATCTCTGCCACATACCTATTTGCTGATGCATTAGGTAATAACATTTGTGGTCGTTTTCTTCTTTTTTTTTATGCCTTGCCTTCAAAGTTTTCTTATACACAACTTTTCTTTGAAGAATTTTTTCAAATGATTCATATATCTGGTCTACACATCCTTAGTTATAAAGTTCAGCTCTATACCTACCAAATGTGTTAATTTGACTCTCAAAATTCAATGAACTAAATTGGTTATATGATCCTGTGAATCCTATTTTCTTCCTTATATTAGCATGAATATCTTAATGGTCGATAGTGACCATATTTTTGAGGCAGCAGATTCGTAGGAATGCTTTACTGCTTCCACACTAATATTTAGAGTTGTTTGCGCCCCTTTCATGCTAATATTTTAATGTGTTTGTCATCCTTGGATTATTGTGAGACTACAGGTATCTATAGAGGAGTTTGCAAATAGAGAAAGAGATGTCATTTGCTAAGGAAGAACAATCTTGTTATCTTCAGCTTGCATAAAGTAGCAGACTCCTTGAGAGTGGACTCTTTTGACTAGATTGATTTCTACGAAACTACATTACGATAGATAGAAACTATCTTCTTCTCATCTATTGCTTCTAAGACCCCATCTCTTCTTTCTATTGTCGGCATATCATGCTCTTTTGGTTCAAATCTACCTATTTTCATTGCTCCCTTCAAAGGTCTGAGGCATTGGCTTTACACCTATCAGATGCATTTCACTGAAAGTCTTAAAAGACTCTTTGAAAAGTAGTCCTTATGCTGCTTCAACTACTGAAAGTTTCCAAGTCTTTTATTTTTCCTATGAAGAATAGATCTTGCACCTTTCTTTATTTTACATGAGTTTTCTGACTTTATACACACCAAATGCATTTACTTGAAAGTTTTCAAAGGACTTTGTTCGCTATTTCTGTCATATGCTTGCTAATCGCATAAACTTGAAAGTTCATTGAAGACCCATTTATTTAATGCTTACCTTGGCACCCGCAGAGAACGCATTTGTGCATGATCCTGAGTAATGATGCTCTATTTCACCGACCAAGTAGTCATGGCTATTTTTGATTCAATGTACCCTTTATCCTGTAACCATTATGTGCTGGTCGAAAAGGTTGTAGAAACATTTACGTTTAAATTTGGGACTTTGATTGCAATACAAGTCAGCCTGAAATGCGCCAGCCAAGGCATGTGTTGATGGTTGACCATTTGTCAAAATACATTTATAGCAAGAGGAACTTAATATCTTATCATTTACTGTTTGAAGAGCTATTGATAGAGGCACACATTTATTTTTCTCTATTTGGTAGTTATCGAGCATGGCCCAAGCCTAGGTCTGCGCATTCATCTCACACATGCCTACGACCTGCCAAATGCGTTAGCTTGATAATACTTCTAGTCGTTGCCTTTTATGCCTAGCCATTGCTTAAAAGCTTCTTACATGTGACATTTATCTGGTGAACAACCATTCCAACAAATCCAATCTGCGTGCATATCCTGCAATCAATGCATTCCCCGAGATCACAATTTTTTGGAGCGGTTTGTCAAACAGATTTCATACTGTCCATTAAGTATTTAATGCCATTATTGTGTTGGAGTAGGTCACGTATAAAACATAAAAGAATCATTCAAGTAGCTTATGTCTGTAGTTTCTTATTTCCATTCCTTGTTCAAATGGATTTCTTTTGAATGAAATGGCGATGGCAATTATGATAGGAGGAAAGCAAGGAAACATCAGTTGAAGTAAATTCACACGCCTTCTCTGCTTCCACATTTGGAGTACTTTTGTCTCTCAGCTATTTTGATTAGTCTCAGTACATTTTCTATTGCATCGAAGTTACATTCTTGGTTGTGGTATCTACAGTCAAAATAAGCAAGTCTTAAATATCTCTCCAGGTACTTTATCTCTTGCTAACATTGCTTGATTTGACGGCAAAGGTCTTTAATAAACAAAATCTTTAATCATGTCTTCAAGCTGCTTCTAGACAAGGCGCATCATTTTCTTTGAAGTATATTTTCTGTGTGGCAGCAACCGGTCTTCTTTTTTTTAGTGGCTTTTGTTAACTCAATAATTTGATGAAAGTTGTGATGCACTGGATAGGCAGAAGGCACAAGTACTATCTTCAGTGTATTTGTTCTGGATGCTGTACAGATTGTGCTCATCCCAAGGATATATTTTACTGTTGAAAGTGATGGTTGATTGGAGAAGTGAAAGCGTCGTATGATCCACCTGTCTGCAGTAAATAGAACATCAAATTGAAAGCTGGGAGGATGCTGGTAAAAAAAAAACAAATCTTGCCATCATTGGGCGCAGCAATACACCTGCCACTTGCATCAATTTGAAAGGGCAGCATTAAAGTCTACAGATTTAATGTCTGCTTCTTACAATTAATTTATTTATTGTCTACAGATATATCATTGGTGTTTCCATTGAATTACGTTCACCATTTTTTAAAGCATTCTGGATGTTGCATAATTTGTGATATTTTAAACTGTAGTAAAAGCAATAAATGGGATCATCAAATAGGTTTATCATTATTATTGCTCGCTATGCAAAATCAATGGTGGTCTTCATGATAAAATAGTATTATCAGCCTGATTTAGTGCAAAGGTTTTGAGCTAACATCATAAGATTTGGAGTTCTAGTGAAAGGTGTAGTCTCTTGATTTAATCTGATTAGTGTCTCAAAATAAAATTGTGGGTCAATTTTTCATGCTTAATATGAATTGGTTAAACATACTATCATGATTATTTATCTTTATCAATGGGGTGCCTTTAAACTCTTTGATGTATAACCATCGTGCTTTCGTAGGTACTTCTCACCAAGATGGATAAATCATAAGCGAATGGGAGTTGACAAAGTGGACATTGACCTTGAAAAAGCATTTCTTAATGCTTATTGAAAGAACCTAGGACGTCCATTTATTGCTTTAATTTTTTGTTTTAACCCAACTAGATCATTGTTTTCTTTCAATATTGGATTAAAATTAAACCTTAGAAACTGACTAGATTTTGTTTGGGATTAACAAATTGAACAAGGCAATTTCTCACACTTCATTTGGTGCTCTAAAAAATGAATCAAACCATTGCTTTGAAGGATAAAATGAATGTGTGCTTCTATTGTTTTGTAATTATTTACACAAAGTAATATCATCAAAAGGTGTATGCGCTTCTCTCGCGCCTCACGGTGATCTTGAGAATCAAAAGGCTTTTGGTGACATTAAGTTGTGTAAATAATTGCCCATACACACTTTGATTTGGGTTTTTAAAATTGAACAAAACACTTTGCGAGTGTGAGTTAGGTATATCGCATGTGTTCTCCCTTTGTTTCTAAATGAAGATCGATCAAACTACGGATGTGCTTGCTTGCTATTGTTTACCTTTAGAGGGGCCTGCCTAAGAGACACATCCGAAAGGAGAAATCGAAGGCAACTCCAACCAATTTTTCATTCGGGCTGGTATACAAATGGATAAGACTAAACTGTCAAGTCCTCATGGTATGTAGGCCTTAGCCGTACAGTGTCTTTCAGAACGGGGTACTACCGTAAAACATATAAGAGCCTCTAGTAGGATTGATTAAAGCCTTTAGTGGCTTGTTGGACGCTCGCAAGGTGCCATGTCCCCGATGTTGTGTCATTAAGAACCTTATTTGTAGTTGCCATCCAGTCCATCCAACAAGTTTATCAAAGTGGTGCATTGGAACTTAGATTCCAAGAAGTTACTTTCCATGTCCGATCTTGGTTGAAATATAGAGGTTAAGACTTCATTCTTAACATACCTTTATATTTTGTCCTTGGTTGCATGTAAAATCATCTCTTCTACTATGAAGGGCATGAGGCAAGCCCACTAAGAAAAACGTACCAATTGAGCTAGGATGTTACATTGCTTGTTTGAAAACATAGTGCATTTATCGAAAACTTTGGAAAACCAACATTCAACATCATCATCAAAATTTCAAACCCCTTAGAGCAAATACCTTTGACAAAACCCAATAACTATTGCTTACCCTGGGGATTATGTCCTTAGAGGTTTGTAATTAATTGGGTTTACATCTTAATTTGCTCTTACAAAGGTCAACATTAGGCAACCCTTGTCCTGATTTCTTGGAACTTCCACATAGCACTTTTGTGGGACAAAAAGAAGTTGTGACATTGGACATTTAGTTTGAAACCTAATCAAGAAGTGTGTTTGTGGTAAAAAGAACTCATTAAGCAAAGATAACAAATTGGACCCCACACATGTGTTTGATATCTTTTGGTCATATGATTTTCATGCAAACATTGGTCCTTTGATTGCTCTTAGAAAAAAGTGTGTTCTTCAATACCTTGGCCTAGTAAACAAAATCTCTCTGAGTCTCTTAGGATCAAATCAAACACTTCATCCATCTCAAACATTTATCAAAATTCATCCATCCAAAACAACTTTAGAGCTTTTGAAAACATCATCCTAGACTTGGGTAAATCATCCTTTAATCAAATCAAAGCCATTTGTTTAATTAGGTGTGTGGGAATGCATCCTTTCTCATACATTTAATTAAATCAACCATCCTTTGAACAAGTTCATCCTAAGATCACATACAACATCTTAGGGTTTACAAGTTCATTATCGATCAAAACAATCAAAATCAAACCCTAAGTCTAGCATTGATCCAAAGTTCCTAAACATTCAACACTCATATCATTCACCCCCCTTTTCATCCTTCATCTCGTTATTGGTTCTAAGAACCCTAGAGGTCACTTGTGTAACAAGGTCAAAACACAAGAGGAACATAGAATATAGACTTGATTCATACATCATGAATAACCCAAGTTAAATAAGTTATCAAAGCCTTACAATGTTAATTGATTCTCAACACTCACATCTATACGAACCATACATGGGATCATTACTTTCTCCAAATTTCAATGGCACAACAAACGTGAGTATGCCCAAATCAAATATTGGAACACATTTCCTGATGTTAAATCCAAGTCCAAACCTACAAGTCTATCAACCGAACAATCAAGGCATGAGTCTTCAAACGACCAACATCATCCCACCAAATCCATGCACGCCAAATGTGAATGTGCCAAGTACAACTTTACCAAACATGAATCCAGCAAACTTTGCGATAAATATGTTTGCAAATCACATGAATGTTGTTCAAAATCCAAACAAGATGTTAACAACTCCAAGTCAAGGCAATGTGATTCCCAACATCAACAGTCTTCAATTTCAACCTATCATGCCAAATCTGAGTGTTGTGCCAAATCATAACATTGTCCAAAATCAAACACAAGTACACACTCCAAATCTACGAGAACAAAAACCAAATCAACTATATCAAGGGAGTCAAGATCGAAATCAAGAAAAAATTTGGCTAGATCAAATTGCTACACTTACCAAAATATTTGAATCATTACGCGAAGAGACATCTCCACCACCACTACCCATATCAACATCATTCCTTGGTTTAGGGCTTCCCCCTTTACCTAGCACCAATCACTCCATCCAAATCAATCCACCTAACACCAATCAAACCATCACGTCAAATCCTTCGAATATACCATCGACATCACACCAATGGATGGTATCTAATCAAACAATAATATTGATCCCAAATCAAAAGATGATCTCCCAAGAACCTATCACCTCGGTTCCAACCATCACTATCCCTTCAATCATTCCAACCACCACTATCATGCCCATCACATCTCAAACCCCCACAATCACTCCAAGCGTATCTCAACCACTTGTCATTACATCCAACATGATTCTGAATCCGCCACCACTACCACCAAAACCAAACGCAGCAAGACAATATGGCATTGCTCTAAAAGCTCACCAGTCATACCAAAAGGCCATCCAACAATATCTAGCCATGCAACAAGCAAGACAAGCTCAACAAGTGCAACGAGCCTCTCAAGCTGCCCAAGCCTCTCAGGCTACTCAACAAACACAAGCACAAACACAAAAAATGACAACTGTTGTGAACAAGGATCAAGATCAATCCATCACTAACCACCTTGTAGTTATGTCTACTTCATCCAATGATCAAATTGACATATGTCAAGAGTCACTTTTGAATCACAATCAAAATCCACCAACAATACTCAACAATGAGCCAATTCAAGAAATATCAACATCACTTGACTCTATGGTCGAAGACATTCACAATCTCCCGACTGCAATTGTTGAAAACAATGATCAAAACCTCTCCCTCGAGGAGCACATTTCGGATATATCTACACAATCCGATGACCAACTCACCATACATCAAGAACCACTCTTTAGTGATCTATTTCAAGGAGTGTTAGGATTATTTGATCCTATTAACATAATGCATGATCCATTGACTAATGATCATATTGAAAATGTCTCTACATTGCCTTATGAGTTAGAGGATATATCTCAAGAATTTATGCCAAAGCATGATCAAAATCCTTCACCAAAGTCTAGCAATGGTCCCTTCCAAGACATGTTGACATCCTTTGACCTCATGGTTACAGATACTGAAGGAACCCTAAAATCGATACTTGAAGATATTGAACCACTTACCATGTCTAATGTCGACATCCAAGAATCCTTTGTAAGCAATCCATCCTTTGAAACTGACCCATGTCGGGAACTTGATCCAAAGCATGTCAAAAGTAACTCTGAAATCATTCAAGATCAAGAATTTTTATCTTCGAGCTACTATAATGATCTAATGGAAACTCTCCTATCCATACAAGATGTCACAAATGATGATCACATCAACATAATGCATATTCATCCATCTACCCATGAGATGCTTTCTATGGATGGACACATAGATGATCTTCAGCTAGAACAAGATTTTGTTACACAAAAAGAGCAGATGATCAACTCCTACAGTCAAACTGAGTTATCAACATCAGGATTAGATATATCCCGAATCAGACTGAGGACATCATGAATAAGGATGTCCAACATTATCCGCTCAAGGAAACAAGTCAAATAGAACAAGCTATTCTAGAGTTAGCAGAGCAGCAAATTGAAACAATGTCCTCTATGATGGTCATTTGTCAGAGAATGCATTCTAAATAAGATCTCTTAGAATAGAAAAAATCAAAGCATGAAGGTACTACCATCACCATACTAGGGGCAACTTTGTCTCAAGCAAATGTCAACATAGGGAGCACGAAGAGTCCTTATGATGAAACTAGTGTCAATACTACAACCAGCCATGTCATGAATCTTCATCCACCTAGCATCCCATCCATGAATTGGGACCAATGTCAAAAGAAAGGTTTGAATCAAAGTACAAAGAACGTTATCAAAGAAAAAGAAGCTAAGAAGCATATCGGACAAATCAAATACGCATGGATACCAAAAAATACAAAGAAAGATCATCCCTATCAAACTCCATCAATCAAAGAAACTATGGGGAAAAATTAAAAAGGGAAAAGTATCCATCAAAGATGTTCGCAAAAAAAAAAGCAGGCTTTTCAAGTGACATACAAAGTATATCAAGCAGTTGGTCCTAATTCCACGCACACTTTCGTATCCACCCATCATTGCTCATCTTCCCAAGTTTGGAGAGTCAAAGATTCCAAGCTATCAACCAATCCATCTCTTATCCCTAAACACACTCCATCCATGCCTCCATGCATAATATCCAATTCTTACATTGACCATGTATTGGCAACAACCCTTCATCATAAGGATTCAGAAGGAAATCTATCACGATGTGCGCACAAAGACAAAGTCAACTCTGGTATCAACAAAGCAGATCAAGAATCCCAAAAGTTGCATTCAAGTGCACGTATCTTAGCAAAGCAACTTCTTCAGGCAGGATATCGATGGCACGTTATGACAGGGGCATCTACATCATAAACACCTCATGATTCAACATGAGCTTAAAATCTTTCAAAAAAATCAAAAAAAGCAAAAAAGCAAAAAATCCAAAAAAAATTAGAAAAAGGATTGAAAATAGTAAAGATGAAAATCGTCCTCTAGTGAAAACTACATGGGTGGCACTTTGGGCAAGACTATGACAAAAACTTGGCAAACAGACGTCATGAGTAGAATCGAGCATCTACGTGAGCCAGTTCAGGTGAAAGCATCTCATCCCATCAATAATAAATCACGCATTCTATCCATCTTATCCATAATAAATCCATCCATCCATGAACCATTTATCCAATCCATTCGCATATATCTGCATCAATAGTCAAAATTATCTTGATCTTGATGAAAGTTTGGGGTACACTTTATGCTTGTTTATGGTAAACGTCTTGACATGGGTCATTTTTTATTGATCTTATCCTATGCAACATTATCTGAGCCATGAAGCATTATCCAAATGAGCATCCTTTATCCAAACACCTTATCTTATCGCAAGATAATCCATATCCATCCATCCATAAACGTATCCAAAGATCCATCCAACGCATTCCATACATTGCTAGACACTGGGGGCAGATATATATATATATATATATATCTTGCTTCGGGAATAAATCTTGATCTGTATCCTCTGACTTATGTGGTGATCCGAACATTGGAAAACATGAAATCAAATTGGTCAAAGAATTTGTGAGCCATAATCTGAATCACTAGCCCATGGCATATTTTAACGAGAACATATTACTTATCAATTGTCATCTTTCATCGAACATCAATCCAAATAATCAAAATCAGTCACATCCAAGTTGCACTTCAAACATCACGTCAAATCATTTGAACAACTTTCGTTCCCAAACCAAGCTTCAACAATCCTAATCAATCAAATCCAATCAAATCATCATCATCTATCCATCATCATCTTGGGATATCCTTCCCGATCATTGTGTTGCTTAACACTATCCTTGCATTGTTGTGCATCCTTAACAATGTTATCATCACCAATCCTGATCAATCAATCCTTGCATTGTTGTGCATCCTCAACAATGTTATTGTCATCAATCCCGATCAATCAATCCTTGCATTGTTGTGCATCCTCAACAATCTTATCATCATCATTAATCCATCAACCTGATCGATCAACCTTAGCTTGGTTTTTAGGAAAAATCCTAAACATAGCACTGATATCGTCATACACATCCATATTGAAATCATCAAAATCATGTGAAAATACAAAAAAAATAGAAAATCAAAAAATCCAAAAACATCCAAAACATATCAAAAAAAAAAACACTCAAAAAGTCAGAAAACATCCAAAAACATCCAAAATTACATCAAAATCCAAAAACATCCAGAATCACATCAAAATCCAAAAACATCTAGAATCACATCAAAATCCGAAAACATCCAAAATCACATCAAAATCCAAAAACATCCAAAATCACATCAAAATCCAAAAAACATTCGAAAAACATCAAAATCCAAAAACATTCAAAAAACATCAAAATCCAAAAACAGCCTCAAAACATTTCAAAACATCAAAAACATCCAAATATTTGAAAAAATGTCCCTTCTTGTTTTGCTTTCACCTACAATAATCAATCATCCATAAGAAACTGATCATCACCTTCATCCTTTGGCAACACAAACAGAGACAATCATAGCAGTCGGCAAAATCAATCTTCAATCGTAAAATCAAAATCGAAACAACAAACCTGTAACACAAAATCAAAATCTTGATCATTCGCAAAAATGTCAATCGACGTCATATCAACAACCTATCAATCAACTTATCAAATCATCATCATCCTATACAATGCATGTCCTAGGATATATCGTTCCAACAATGGGCATCATTTTGGATATCACCTTGGATTCTTATCCTAGCAAAAACAAATCCCTTTGGCTAGAGGTATGAAGAACATTGGCTTGTTTGCGTACTTGATCTTTTCTTTTGATTTATCTTATTGCGCTCATTCCAAGGACCTCTCGATGATATCTGAACGAAGGATTTAGAGAGACAGGAATGGAGCAACAATCATTATCTTTTGTTTGTTGTGCTTGTTGGATGTTCTTGTAAAATAACTTGGTGAATACTTGCTTTGTTAGGTACGCCCTAGCAAGATTTCCGTATGTCAAATGTGAACAAGAATACTCCTATCTGCTTGTTGAGTCAAAGTCCATCACACTAGGCACAACGCCATCCTGGTTCTCTATACCTTGATGCATCGTACCTACGTGTGTTATCAAACATAAGGTAAGTAGCCCTTTTAAAATCCCAATCCTTGATAAGAAAATCATCCAATTTTTATCATCCATTTATCATCATCATTTATCATCATCATCATCATCTATCATCATCATCTCTAATATAGTCTCGTCAGATCATGGACTTGTTGGATCCTCTTGTCATCATCTCATTTATGTGCTAACATCATCATCACGAATTCATCCATCATGCATCCATCATGCATCCATTGTGCATTCATATCATCATCATAATATAGATCTATTAGTCTAAGCATTTGCATAAATCATCCATTGCATAATCATAGCATATCACATCATCAATCTCATCCATTTCACAGCATATCATCATTTAAGTTGTTTAGGATAATATAGATTTGTTATTCTAAGCATCTTAAAATCATCTCATTTGCATCATCATCCATAACCATCCATTTTGAACCTCTTTATCATGAGATTGACCCTCAAATCAAATTTTTTTGCTTGATCTCTCGACGGGGTAATGTACCAGTGTACTTCTTTCCTCTGGGGCATCTGAAAAATCATAATTTTTTTTTATTTTGATCATGGTAAGATTATTCTTTGAACCAACGCAACAAGTACATTGCTTCAAAGAGGGGGAAAATGTAGACATGTCAAATTTACATCATGCATAATCATATTCCATTCATCAAATAAATCGGGACTTTATTTAATTAAATCTCCAAGTCATATTCCATCCTTTTCTGATTTAAATAAATCAAATATCAAAGTCTTAAAGGTCAAATCATCCTAATCATCATTAATCTAATCTAACCATGATTAAATGCTAATCTCACCCACTTGCATTCTCTAGATTTGGCCACTTGCACATGAAATTGCCTTTAATTGATTTATCAAAATCTTTATTTTCAACTTGGCATAAAGGGAGAATATTCTCCAAGTTTGAATCTCCCCCCAAGTGGACATGTACACCCAACAAAGCATTTATGAGGCCTTACATGTCTCTTACATGTCCCCTTCCAAGGTCAAACTCAGCATTTATTGCAAAATTTGAATTCAAATTCTCCCTCTCATGGGCACTCTTCCCAAATCTTGCACATACATCAACCACTCACATGATGACAAGTGTCCTTTCATTGGTCCAATCTTAGTCCCACATTCTCCATGTTTGGCACACTTAGCATTTGAAAATCTTTAAATGAGAAGCTTCATCCTCAAGCAAATCCTCCACAACTTGATGCAAGGTTATTCTCTTCGAGAACTGATCTTGTCCATTTATCATCTCCATATCCATAACAATTTCATCTCTAGCTTATCAATCAAGGATTGGGAAAGGGCTTCTTTCCATAGAAGCACCAATCCACTATAAGATGCTAGTTTGATCATTAGAATGATGCCTTTCTATGTTTTGCTTGTTTCTTTGGCAACATTCTTATGATTAGATAAATCTTATAGGGGGTCTTTTGTTTGCTTTGGTTTACTAATAATACTAAGGGTTTTTGTTTTTGAGCCAATGCAGATTTAGGGTCCTACAAGGCTTTATCCATTATGAGTCCCTGTGACAAAAACACACTCTCGCCGAGGTGTATCATTCATCTAGCTTCGCCAAGACAATGCATAGTCGGGGTGACATCTTGTAGAACATCCTGTGTCTTACCGAAATCCTACGTGGTCAAACTTGTCGCCATGACATATCGCTTTCAAGGAGACCTCATATAGATAACTTTGTTATACCAAAAGTCACTTATCATCTTGTGTGTCGCTGAGACAAGTAAGAACTTATGCCAACAAAAAAATCTTGTGTTCCATCGGCAAGACCGAAGGTCACTCGCCGATACCTCACGCCAAAAACCCTAACTCTTGCCGAGATGATTACCTTTATGTTGTCGGTCGGTATAAGAATTCAAACTCGCCAAGACCTTTCTTCGAGCACATGAGTCATACCAAAATACTTTATTCACTGAGAGTCGCTAAGACAATACCAACCTTTCACCAAAAGTCATTCATTAGACTTTGTCACCAAGACTTGACGAGTTCGCTGAGACTCTACATTGAAACTCATGAGTCTTACCGAAATGTATTTCATTATCAGTGGTCGGCAAGACACAACAATTCTCTCACCAAAAAGTAACCTTCATCCTTATGAGTGTCACTATAGCATACCATCATCGGGGAGACCTCTCATAGAATGCTTGAGTCATACCGAAAGTCTTTATGCACAAGTTGGTAAGACACCACGAAATCGTTATTACATTTCAGCAAATCCACAACCTTTGCTGATAAGACCTTTCGGTGCACGGTCGGTGAGACAATATGTCTTCGGTTAGACTATATACCGAATACATTGAGTTTGGCCGAAGTGAAACCCCAGATGTGATGTCGGTGAGACAAAACCACTTCACCGAGACCTATTCTGATACCGCCCAGCTCTGCCAATGAACGTCCATATGCATTAGTTGGGGAGACATTTCAAGTTCGATAAGACATTACCTCGATAACAAAACTCCTACCGAAAAGTTCATCCTCGATCGCCAAAACCACGTGAATGTCTCGCCGATAGACATCCACATGCATATGGTCAGTGAGACATAACAATTTCGCTGTGACCTTTCACCGAAGCCTTAAACTCATGCCGATATATAATTTTTCAACGGCGGTCAGTGTGACATACCAATTTCACTGTGACTTCATACCAAAAGTAACATGTCTGGCTGAAGTGAATCTTTAATGTGCCATCGCTAAGACACAAAGCGCTCGATGAAACAACATGTCAATAGGGATTTCTTACACTGATGAACCACCTCATGTATTAGTCAGTGAGACCCAACTCATTCGGTAAGACCTCTCAGCGGTGAACACAACTCATGTTGATAGACCTTTCCATTGTTTCCAAGACAAAAGAGAAGTCCTACTGAAAGCTGCCTGATGAAACTCCATGTGTAATGTAAAATATAATCGTTATGACATCATAAATTTCTTGTCGATAGCCAACACAGACATTTCATAAATGGATTGGGAAGACCCTACCATTCTCATGCTGATATGTTCTTTTTCTATCACCAGAGACTGCATGAAGCTCAAACTGATCAATACCATAAGATATTAAAATTTTGAATGTAGACTTTCCACTGAATGCCAAGACAAGTAAACCATATAGAAAAAACAGTACCAAGATAGAGCATGAGAAACCAAACTGAAACTGTCAACAGGTAGAATCAATTGAAAGGGATTTTATCATCAAGGACAAACCATATGATCACAACTGAGATCCAAAAAACTCCCCCTTTGTCCTTGATGGAAAAACAAAAATGACTCTCCCCCTTTTTTCCTCAATGACAAAGGATAGAAGAGAAGAATGTGCAATGCCAGGAAACACAACTGAGAAGCCAACCAAATACCATAAGAACCGGCTAAAGATTGAAGACCTATTACTTGAACATACCACCTCCTTTGACAAGTTCAAACAAGGCACATTCAAGATCACCTACTCCACATTCAGATTAACTGCAATCTAGCAATACCAGAATTTGAGCACAAACAACCAACCTCTTCTCAGCACAAGTAACCTCAGTCACTATTCATGACAATACACAATAAAGACCAATGATACTGGTTGTCCTTCTTCAAATGACACACATCATTTTACTCTTTTCATACACAAAAGATAAATTGAAAGCATGTATACAGCATAATTCATCATCAATCTATTCTTGTACACCCATCCTCAGACCATTTGAGAACTTCTATTACCACACCAATATCGATGAAAAAATACCAAAGATAATTAATCTCAGCCCTCACACAACACCAAATAGTATCATCACAAAAATAACTCATAACATCAAACATGTTTTTCAATCACTGTTCTCCAAAGATAAAAACAACGACATCACTTCAAAAAGGCTTTCTTATTTTTAATAAATTGAGGAACTCATCTATATGTCTCCACACCACTCAAAGATGTCATAAGGACATACCATTTTTTCAGAACCTAAGCATCCAAAAATTTCTTTTAAAAATAAAGTGCTCTGTCATTTCAAAATCTTCTGAAAATTGTCAACCACTAGACCAAGCAAAAACATTCCTTAATGCAGAGTTTTATCCATTTCCTTTCAAATCAAATGAATACCTTTGTCAGTAATAACAAAAGGTTAAGGAATTTAAACCACAAAGCTTTAGCTCCTATCAATGATTTTCAATATCAGAGCATCAACCTCACCAAATAACTGTCAATGTACTTCAAACTTGTATTTCAAAAACATAATGAAATAGTGGAATATACAAGCCATTTCTTTACATCTTATACCACCAAAAACAAATGCAAGATGTCATACCTCATTCTAGACTCCATAAGGGTAAAATATATTACCATAATAGACTCCCCCTGAGTCTTTGCTTCTTCTCAAGACCTAGAAGGAAACACTTGTGCAAGGAGTGCACAATGAGTTTTCTCAGAAGCATCTTTATTGCTCTTCTTGTCATCTTGATTTCTCTTTCTTCTCCACACCAATGAAGACATTTTCACTTGTTTGCTTAAAGTACCTGTCTTTTTATTGAATCTGCATTGTTGTACCTTATGTCCAATGTTATTACATCTGAAACAAATGACTTTGTGATTGTTCTAAGAAATAGAAGACTTCCTACAGACATTTCCAGCATTGTTCCCTACATTATTATCACTTGTATTTATTCTATAGTCTCTTCTCAAGTGACCAAAATTGTTATAGTTGTAACACACCACATCCTCATTTCTAGGGACATTAGAATGATTCTTATTTGACCATCTTATGCAATCAATTGCCTTATGACCATATTCATTACAAACATAACAATATCCTTGGAAAGAATGATTATACCTAAATGAATGATCATTCCAAGGATGTGAAGATCTGAAAACATTTTTCCTTTCTCTATGAATACCTTTAGATTGTCTTCTAGTGTCAATGTTATCCTTTGATGCAGCAATACAGTAACCAAGATCAACCTTCATTCTTGGTGTTTGCTTGGCTGTAAACTTCTTTCCATCTGAAGTAGTAAACACTGTTTCATGTTTAGATTTTTCTGCAGAGCTTTGTCCAACCTCATATCCCACTCCTGTAGGATCTTTAGAATGCTTTTGCCTGCCCAACATCTCATTCAATATATTAGTACTATAATCAAATTTTTTAATTTTACTAGATTGAGTATTGATACATTCAAGCTCTTTTCTTAAAGCAACTACTTCTTCTTCAAGTTTTAGACAAACAATATTTTTAATCTCCAAATCAGAACTCACAACATCTGCAATCCTCTTATATTCTTCAATTTCAATTTTCTAACTTATAATCATATTGTCCTTAAGATTTAGTTCTTTTAACAAGGAATCATTATCTGAACATTTTTTTAAAGAATCAATCTCATTTTCTAGTTTATTACACAATTCATCCTTGTCTTTTAACTTGACTTCCAAACTCTCTTCTTGCTGAAGCTGTCTTGTTAAAAACTGGTTTTCTTTCCTAAGCTACTTAATAGTATCTAAGGCACATAGGAGTTCACCTTCCAAATCAACCTCACTTTCTGGTTCATCATATTCCTGTTCAGAGTTGACTTCCCCCAAAGATTGATCTACTTTTACACAAGTTTCTTGATCATCTAAATATTCATTAATGATCTCCTTGGACTTCTTTTCAAAACTATGAAGGTTTACACCTTCTTCACTCTCAGATGTTTCACAACTTATTTTAGTATCCAAAGATATCTCCTCTTGTAACTCACTATTCTGATTCAATTCAGTCAACTTGTCCCAAACTTCCTTAGCACTGCTGTAATGAATGACTTTTGTAATGAGTTTATTTGGCAAGTTATTAAGAATAGCATTTATAGCTCTGGTATTGAATTCAAGAGCTTTCATCTCCTCAAGAGTGGAAGGAGATGTTGTAGATGTAGTACAACCCTTTTCAAATGCTTCCCACACTTCAGATCCTAAAGAAAGTAAGTATGTTTCCATCCTATTTTTCCATATAATAAAGTTTGTTCCTTCGAACTGAGGAGTTCCAGATCTAGGATACTCTACCATTTCAGAGCTACTATTTATGAACTCTTCCTCGTTATTCCTTATACTAGATTCAGGTTGAACATGATGAATAGCATTTTTCCGAGAACATCTTTTTCCCTTATTCCTTCTGTTCTTTCCCATATTAACCAAATTACTCCAAGAAACCAGGAACAATCCTAGGTGGTTTAGACCTATCAGATGACCCTATGCTCTGATACCAATTCTTGGAGTTAAAATGACACTAAGAGGGGGGTGAATCAGTGTCTTAATAAATTTGACTCATTTTCATATATTCAAAAACATAGCTCAGATTTGATCTCAATATTACTCTGATTAATGCATTCATGAGTTGAATGTAATCATTCATAAACAGAATTGAGAAAAGTAATAATCCCAACAGTGAACTAAAACAACAACAACAAAGAAAAGCAGTGAGCACACAGAAGAACAAAGAGACAAATTATTTGCCAAGTGGAAAACCCTCCTGGGGTAGAAAAACCACTCCTAAACTACCTTACTGGCTTAATCTTCAAAAACCACTTTTAACAATGCCTTATAGGCTAATTTTTGAGCACCAACTCAAGGAGCATCAACCCCTCAATTAGAAACACCAAATTCAAGGAGCACCAACCCCTCGTTTAGAGATATCTATCTCAAGGAGCACCAACCCCTCATTATTGTTTTTAGAACAATAAAAATATCAAATGATTTCTCTATTTTTAGTTAAGCACATATCTCTCTATTTTCTCATCTACAGTTTATTCATACATTCCCATACAGACAAGGAATGATACTCTCAAAATTATAACCAACAGTGCATTCACAGTTTTCAACACTGGTTTTTATATACATTTCAAGTATGTTTGTTATCAAGAAATCTTCAAAAAGTGTTTTTCACAAGATTCTGAAACTCTCTTGCTATTTTTAGAATATGAAGCTAAATAATGATGATCTGTAGATGATGGTAAAAATCAGAGTAATGCATATCTAGAGAGCTTTAATTTCTGCACTGAGTCAGGAGATTTCAAATTGTAACTGAAAGATTTTCATCAAAGCCATGACTGCCCACTAACAGAAAATCATAACCTCTAAAAACTCAGAGAATATCTTGCCAGAGATTCGATGCCAACCAAAGATGTCTACATGCAACTATACTTAGAAAAATCCATGCCAGCCACAGTGTATGAGTCTTCGTTAATCATTCGCTGAGACAACAGTCACCACGTGTTCTTTGTGATTCACTATGACCCTATGCGAACTATGTTTCTTTTTCCTTATTTTCTTTCGTCGTGACCTAGTGAAGTTGGGAATACCTTTCGCAGACCACATCAAGTTTCACTGAAAGCCCTTTTGTCTCATTCACTATTGCTATACCTTTTGATATCAGAGAGACATCTTGTAGACAAGTCTTTGTTTTTCCGAGAGCACTCGTGATCAAACTTTTCGCCGTGACAATTCAATACCTATTCTAAAGGAAACTTTATCGTTGTCAGTCATCCCTCTATTTGTCGCTGTGACATTCTACTGTCGGGGAGAAGTTAATGTAGATTTCATTATGTTTCATCGAAAGGCTTTATCCATTATCAGTCATTGTGACAAAAACACACTCTCGCTGAGATGTATCCTTCATCCGCCTTCGCCAAGACAATGCATAATCAGGGTGACATCTTGTAGAACATCCTATGTCTTACCGAAAGCCCACGTGGTCAAACTTGTTGCCATGACATATCGCTTCAGGGAGACCTCATCTAGATAACTTTGTTATACCAAAAGTCACTTATCATCTTGTGTGTCGCTAAGACAAGTCAGAACTTATGCCGAAAAAAACTTTTTGTGTTCCATCAGCGAGACCGGAGGTCACTCACTGAGACCTCATGCCGAAAACCCTAACTCTTGCTGAGATGATTACCTTTATGTTGTCGGTTGGTATAAGAATTCAAACTCCCCAAGACCTTTCTTTGAGCACATGAGTCATACCGAAATGCTTTATTCACTAAGAGTCACTGAGACAATACCAACCTTTCGCCGAAAGTCATTCATTATACTTTTTTGCCAAGACTTGATGGGTTCGCTGAGACTCTACATCGAAACTCATGAGTCTTACCGAAATGTATTTCATTATCAGTGGTCGAAAAGACACAACAATTCTCTCACCAAAAAGTAACCTTCATCCTTATGAGTGTCGCTATAGCATACCGTCATCGGGGAGACCTCTTGTAGAATGCTTGAGTCATACCGAAAGTCTTTATGCACAAGTCGGTAAGACACCACGAAATTGTTATGACATTTCAGCTAAACCACAACCTTTGCCGATAAGACCTTTCGGTGCACGGTCGGTGAGACAATATGTCTTCAGTGAGACTATATATTGAATACATTGAGTTTGGCTGAAGCAAAAGCCCAGATGTGATGTCGGCGAGACAAAACCATTTCGCCGAGACTTATTCTGATACCACCCAGCTCTGCCGATGAACCTCCATATGCATTAGTCGGGGAGACATTTCAAGTTCGATGAGACATTACCCCGATAACAAAACTCCTGCTGAAAAGTTCATCCTCGGTCGCTAAAACCACGTGAATGTCTCGCCGATAGACGTCCACATGCATATGGTCGGTGAGACATAACAATTTCACTATGACCCTTCATCGAAGCCTTAAACTCATGCCAATATATAATTTTTCAACGGCAGTCGGTGTGACATACCAATTTCGCTGTGACTTCATACCGAAAGTAACATGTCTAGCTGAAGTGAATCTTTAATGTGCCAGTCGCCAAGACACAAAGTGCTAGATGAAACATGATGTCGATAGGGATTTCTTACGCTAATGAACCACCTCATGTATTAGTTGGTGAGACCTGACTCATTCGGTAAAACCTCTCAGCGGTGAACACAACTCATGCTGATAGACCTTTCCATTATCGCCAAGACAAAAGAGAAGTTCTGCTGAAAGCTGCTTGATGAAACTCCATGTGTAATGTAAAATCAAATCGTTATGACATCAAAAATGTCTTATCGATAGGCAACATAGACATTTCATAAATGGATCGGGAAGACCCTACCATTCTCACGCCGATATGTTCTTTTTCTGTCACTAGAGACTGCACGAAGCTCAAACTGATCAGTACCATAAGATATTAAAATTCTGAATGTAGACTATCCACTTAATGCCAAGACAAGTAAACCATATAGACAAAGTAGTACCAAGATAGAGCATGAGAAACCAAACTAAAACTGTCAATAGGTAGAATCAACTGAAAGGGATTTTGTCAACAAGGACAAACCATATGATCACAACTAAGATCCAACATTTGCACCCCATGTGTAAATCCCCTTTTTTCCTTTATCCACCTTAGAAAACCAAGTTCGAAGGCTCAATTCCACCTAAGCCCGCTGCTTGCATCACACTTGGTGCCTATTTTCAGCATCGGTGGAGGCATTTCTTTTGAGGATGCCGCGCGGCGTGCAAACGTTCACGCAGCTCACGCTTACGTCCCTGACAGAATCTCACATCTAGAGCCTGTAGAGGTGTTACACTTCCCATTGGGGGTCGATTTGTAACGCCCTCCTTAGTCGACTGACCTGAATATGGCCATTTTCTCCCTCATTCCTTCATATTCAATCCAGGGACTTGCATTTGAGGGTTGGAAGATCTCTTCACCACTTCTAGACTTCATCCACAAGCTTCACATCCTCTTCCAAGCATTCTACCAAACACTTTACACTTCACAGCAGCAACATCAACACTCTACCACGTCAGTAGAGCAACTATGGAACAAAACACCATTGCAATAGAGGCTTGAGTTCCTCTCATTTTCTCCCCCATTAGCCTTGAGTGCTCTTGGTGGAGGTGGTAATCTTTCACTCCTCTCCTCTATTACTTGGTTGAGTAGTATAACACTGTTTTTTAGTGCTTTAGTGCTTTTTACTTCATTTCTACTTCTCTATCTATCTAGTTGTCTGTGGAGGTGGGAACACAAAAATGGGGTCTGAGTGAGGTAGGCCCCTATATAGCCCCAACATTCTTTCCCTCTTGTGTGTAGGTATTGAAGACACTCACGGATTGGAAGCTTCATCACTTGCATGGTTATAAGTATCCCCTTCCTTTGTTCTCCTCTTTGTCAATTCTACTAATTTATCACATTCTTTCCTTTTCCTACATTCTGTCAATTCTCAGTAATTCATTTGCTAGTAGTCACTTAGTCATTTTCTATGATAAACTCAGTCTCTAGTCTGTATGAGACACTAGCATGCCTCTAAGATGTCAGCGTCACGTTGTCATTTGATTTTTGTGCTAATGTCCTTTGGCCAAGAGCTTGTCAATTTTTCCAAATAACTTTTGTGGCCTGCTCTTTCAGATTTTAGAACTCTCACCACTATTCCATTGAGGTAATATAGGGAAGTTTTCCCCATGAGGATCTCTGAACGAAGAGAACTCATGAGTAGCAAATCCCCCTATATCACAGGTTGAATTTTCTTTTTGATCGGTAATGGGAAGATGAGGGGGAAGAGTCTATGCTATTATCATGTGTCTCCCTAAGGTCTCGTTCTTTTTTTCCTTATTAGTTACCCTAGAAGGAGATATTGTAATGTGCTCATGTGTGGTTGGATTTTGTAAAGTGGCTTCATCACAAATAGGGGAGGCAACAAGAGAAGGACCGCTATGGTTTTCATGTTTACCAAATAGATCTTCCCATAGGATAGGAACATTAGGGAAGGGAGGGATAATATTCTCATGACGTTTAATAGGTATATCTTCTAACACCAACCTATCCTCTTTGCATTGAGGGATATTAGGAGAAAAACAAGTTTGATTATCATGATTATGGAGACTAGGTAAGGTGATTTTTAGAAATGTTTCTATGATCTCATCATCTTGTTGTGTTGTGTGATTGTCATGATTACTTATTGTGATGTCCTCTTCTTTAGTAATGTTATGTTTAATAGGAGAGGTAAGAGGAGAGAAACAACTCAGGTTGTCAAAACTCTAATCAATTGGTTCTTCTAGCACTATAATATCATCTTCACAAGTGTGAGAGATAAGAGGAGAAGAAAAAATGTGATTGTTATGATTATCCAAGGTTTCTTTCACTAGACGAACCTCTCACATAGAAGGGATACTAGGAGAGGGATCGACGATGAACAAAAAGAGAGGGGAAAGGACCTCATATTCTTATGCACCTAACAAAACTTTCTTACAACAGGGTATGTGCAGGATTATAATGGGCCAAAAAGTGGCGATATAATGGGTATGTGCAGGGTATGTGGCTGATGACTTTTTTAAACTCAAAATTGATTAAATGAAAAGGGTTTTAAAAGGATATTCTCAGTTTTCCACCAATATAAATTATGCTAAATACTTTGAATTTAATAAATAATTATTATTCATTTTCTATTTGAATTACGACTAAAGTCCTGATTGATAATCTGATTGAAAAAACATCTATAGCTTCCAAAAGGTATCACATTTTTTTAATCCAAAACATGCATCACATACTATAGGATTAAAAAAAAATGAATTTCATGAAGTTTTGACCAAGTTAAGGTGGTTAGACATACGAGTTTTTATATTTTTTAAAAGTTGTAATAAAAAATTCATAATTAATTATTTACTTTGAAAACAATTACAAAAAAAAATATTCATCACATCGGGACATGAGTCCTCTACTTATATCTAAAATCTTTAAAAAAATATCATCATTTTATTGTGGTTAGGATGGTCACAGGCACCTACTTCTTATTTTCTCCCTAAAATTTAAGTACTATTGCATTGAAATTTCAAATTTTCACCAAATAGATTTTTTATTTTTAAATAAACCTAGTAGTTTAGAAACTACATTCAATTTTCTATAGATTATATTTTTACATATTTTTGAAATAATATAGATAACTTATTCAATTTTTTACATCAAGTTGCCTAACTTTGATTTTTCTAAATTTCTCCCCACTTAAGGGCCTATTTTTTCCATGATGATCCTACACATACCCAACACACAATAAGATCTAAAAATAAAACATGAAATATGATAACTATAGAATTTTGTAATGAAAACATGATGTAATGATTATTCTACAAACTTGAAATGTAACCAAGCAAAAGAAAAATGCAAATTTTCATATTTTAACGATGACAATGGACTGATAGTGCGATGTAACAAGATGAGAATGCAAGCTTGAAATTTAAGCCATGCATGAAATGAGCTAATTTAGGCTAGATTTGATGAAATGCATGTTACAGAAACTCAGCCAACTGATATAGATAGGTAATGGCACCAAACAGAAGCTTAAAAATGGGGTTTTCAGTTCTATAAATGACAGTTTCAGGGGTGAAAAGGGACTGATTCACCCAAGGTAGCAAATGAGTCCCAATAGGGATTTTTTTCAAAAATTTCAAAAATTTATGAGTGATTGTGATGTTTTATGTGCTCTATGATACAGACCTAAGAAGCACATGCATATTTTCAAAAAAATTCAATGATTTAACATGCAAAAATGCCACCTATATGCACTTTTACTAATGCAAAATTTGAAACCCTAGAATGTCACTTAACTAATACAACATGAAATGCAAGAGAATTCTAGGATAATGAAGGATTACAAATCAGAAAATAAAATATTCTAAAGGCCAGTTCACCAAAATGTAAACAAATATTTTCACAACCTAGGTTTCTCTTGCACTTCTAGTGTTTTTCACCTAAAAGGGGAGAAACGGGCCAAAATGCAATGTATAAATTCAAAGATTAATGTGATGTGGGTGTAATGTTCCTAGATGAGATGATCTAAATGTAGAAAACTAAAGAAAGATATTGATTATTAAGTGAAAACTAAGAAAATGCAAGTTGTTGGAAAACACATTATGATATGCAAAAACACCTAGAAATGTAAACAAAACTACAGAAAACTGTGAAACAGAAAGTGTGCACCTATAAAAATTTTGAGGATTGGAAATGACTCTAAAATGCTACTGATGTTGAAAATTTAGCCTACTAGGACTCATTCGCCATTCTGGGCGAATTAGTCCCAAATCTGGGAAACTGTTCGAGAGCCCATTTCAGACAAATGGGTATCCAAAACTGTAGAAAACCTTTTTCAGGATTTGCAGTGGGACTCATTCACCACTAATTTTTAATGATTCCACTTCTAAATTTCTAAGAATTCAAAAGTGGAAACAGAAGCCCTCGATCTGCACTTCGGTTCCTAGCAGGTGTCTGCCTCTAAAACTCTGATTTTTGGGTGTGAAAGTGACTTTTGGTAGATATTTTGACTTGGTCGTCAAGGATATGTCTTCAAAAACTTTTCAACTTCATCTTCAATGATTCCCAAGACTTCAAAATGCCTAAATCTACAAACACACAAGAAGATAATGAGAAATGTTGAATGTTAGGGCATGGGGATTTGCCTTGGTCAAACCCCTTTTTAGGTAATTAAACCAAAACGGAGAAAGGATTTAATGAAGCATGAAACAATGGAGTTAATACCTTTCCATGGTTATAGATATTGAATTTATGTAGCAAAATATGAAGAGTCTACCCTTGAATGTCCTTGAAAGTTATCTTGATGACTTGGAATGATGAAACCCTAGCTTGCTTGACTTGAGAACATGATGAGTGATGAATGAATAATGATTATTGGTCCTAATTTAGGGTTTAGAGACTTGTATTTATAGGAAATCCACCTAATCTTCTCGTTAATTTGATCCCTAAGTCCAACATGAAAGAAAATAAAACTTAAATTCCAAAATTTCCCACTCAAAATTCAAAAATAACCAAAATGGGACTAATTCACCATGTTGGGTGACTTAGTCTGACTTGGTAGGGACTTATTCACCCAGAGTAGTGAATTAATCCTAGAGGGGCCCTTTTGACAGTTGGAATGTTGGGGAATGATTATTTTTAGTTCTTATGTTGATTTCATCAGGTATTTGATCAATCCAAGCCTTGGGATGCACAATATGGGATCAAAGGGGCCTATTAATGATGATGTAAAGGTCAATCAGGGCTTGGGACACAAAATTCAATGTGAAAGTGTGATTAAATACACTTTACAACACTAGAAAGAGGTCCACATAGCCTAGAAAGGAACAACATCCAATGTGAAAGTGTAGGACACATTACAACACTAGATTAAAGTCAAATTCAATTTACAAGCCTTCTAGATTAATGTGAGAATTCCATTAAAATACATTTTATAATGTTGAATTAAGGGGAAAATAGTTCCATTAGTCTCAAAAAGTGTGAAAGTCTTTTACAACACCTTTACAAGACATTAATAAATGCATTTTATTCATTTTGCAAGGGTCCAAGATCTAGTGTGGATGTGAAAAAACACCTCACAACACCAAATCAAGGCCTCATTAAGTCCAATTTGTTTTCAATTAATCCCAAATCAAGCAAGCAAAAATGGATACTTTTTTAGTGTCCATGGATCCTATGCAAGTCAAATGAAAATTTTAAAAATATCTCTAGGGCTCCATCACTCTATCCCCCAACAAAAGAATCCCCTACCTAAGATTGAAAAGAATGTCATGAACCTTGCGAAAATTTGCACCACACTACGGCTACCAACTCGAGTTACCCCAAGAAGTTCAACATGTTCTCACTGAAACAAGATGGCATGGTCCCAAGCTTTAAATTTTGATTATCAGTCATAATCCCAAGAAAAAACAAGAGGTTCCATAATCTAAATGAATTGCAACTATGCATGGATTAAAAATGAAAGTATTATTCTTCTTGTAACACTGAAACTATTGAACCATTTCATGTTCCAGAAAGATCATCAAGGAGTATCCCAATGCCCTGTTAGAAGCCATAGTATAAAACATTATGTCGTTCATGTATGAAAGACAACAAAATTGAAAAAAATAGAAATATATATAGCTAAATATGACATCTTAAACTCATACCTACCAACCAATTCCATGACTAAGAACATATGTTGGAGGAGGTGTTGCACTAGCAAGCCTGGATGCAGCCAAGTATATTGCAGTTGATTTCAATTATAATTGAAAAAATAGATTGCTATGAAGTAAGGGAAACTTGTGTAAGACTAATAATAATCAAGAATGATAAAATATACCAACCACTTTCATGTGATGAATTAAGAAAAAATGGTCCAAATCAAATTATATATCATCTCAATCATGGAAACTAAAATTGGAGCCATCATTCCAAATGTATGACCAGCATTAAAGGTAGGGGCTCCCCATTGAAGTGGGTAGGGAAATTTCACCCTGCAGCTGTTGAAGTAACTCTTATTTTATACCTGTATTACAAGTTCACATGTAGTTTATAAAATACCTAAGAAAAACTCATCAATACATCAAACATAGCCTTTTAATATATCAAAGCATAAAATTCCTTACCAGGGAGTAGATGATAATAGGTGTGATTGATCAGTATGACAATGGAGCTTTCACTTAAATACCTAAGTTTCAATTTCTATTATTCAAAAGCTTTCAAAGATTATTCAATGGCTTGGAATATTTCAAAGGCTTCTTTATTATTTACAAAATCTTAATATTGTGCATCTGAAAAACTTTTGCAGCCATTGATCAGTTTAAAGATCTAATAGTTCTCTTGAAAAATTTCCTATGAAAGAGAAAGAGGCCATAAGTTGGACACCAAACTTTGAGAAAGATTTACAATTGTCTAATAAATTTTACACATTTAGTAGCTCAAAAGTTTTCTCATCTCTTTTCTAGAAAGGTATATTATAACTAAAAATTAATCTCAATTGTCCTAGTGTCTCCATTTACATGAAATTTTGTGAAAAAACTATAGAGGAAATGTCATTAGTAATTAATAGCTTTGTCTAAAATTCTACACTGTTTATCCCACACATATTTAACTACAAAGCTTCTTGACAACAAAAATCTCATTTTTAATATTAAACCGTAGCAGTTAACTTAGACCCAAGAACTATATTTACTGTCAGACTAAAGCTACAATTAATGGCTCAAAAAGCTCCTTGCCTCTTTCAAATTCCAAAAAGAATTTTCTTTCTATTAACTTCATGGTTGATCATATGGCTAGTTAAGTTTGATTGAAAACATTCAAAAAAAGAAGCTTTAATTGTCTTATAATCATGCTAAGCTAACCATAATTGAAAATATTAAATCCTACATGAAGTGAAGGTTTTGTAAAGAAGCTATAATCTGATATTCCTCAAATTTATTTACATCTGTTTGCTTCCCTATATGAATTCACAAAAGCTTTCTACTTTTACACCTCCCCCAAGTTCCAAATTGCATTGCATCCCTCTTCATCTTGTAAGGGCGGCCAAGCCCGAGAAAGTTGCAACCTCCTCTAACCTTCAACTTCTAAATCCTCTTTTGCTTCATTGTGTGTCTTCTAGATGGTATTTATATTCCCTTGTTCATACAATAGTAGCAAGACTAGTGATGGACCTTGAGCCGATGAGGTTTCCTAACATCATCTTGCCTATTGCATGCATTGTCATTATAATCGTACTCTTTAGGCTCATGAGCAGGGCCATATCTTTGCTCCAACATATTTGGATGTAATAGAAATACAACTTTTGGAAAAAAATATAAAGTCCTTAACACTTGAATCTTTTGAAAAACTCATTAAATTTGTAACATAAACCCCATATATTGTATTGTACAGATCTTGGGGTCATGCATCCCAATCATAACAAAATGATGTACATGATATGTAATTTTATAGTATCAAAAACAAAAACAAAAATAAATAAACATTAACATCATCATGATGGCAACTTCACATGAAAACTCATTTCCAATAATAAGAAGTGGTGTCAAAAGACTGCCATTTTACTACCACAAGACATTGAAAAGTAAAATTAACTGTCGAAGCCAAAGTGCTTAGCCTAGTTTCTTGAGAGCCTGTTAATTTATTTATCACAATAGAAATGAAAGAAACTGCAGAAAATAAAATAGATTAAAACAATCCACAAACAAGAACACTGAATTTTATAGTGGTTCACCAATATATGGCTCTATCCACTTTCAAACATTGGATTTTCTCTTTATTAAATCTAATACAATATATTATTAAGCAGCTCTAATTATCATCAATATATTCATCTACTCTCCAACTCCAAAGAAAAGAGCATAAGGAAGATCACCCACAAAGGAAGATGAAAGGTCATCAAGAGAAGACAAAATGTTAAGAGGTAGCGGTTACATCCAAATAACGGTTATGCAAATTATTGGTCTTCACTTGTACCAACAATCTCCCACTTGAAGACCAATCATTACTAGAAGAGAGTTGCTCAGAGATATCCCCCACTTTAGACTTATTGTCACATCTAGACAATGTCAAGAGAAGCTCTACATAATTTGAACTTCTCCCTTGGTACTACCTTTGTTAAAGTATTAGCTGGATTCATTTTCGTATCAATCTTCTCTACCTATAGCTTACCCTCATCAAGAACATGACAAATAAAGTGATATCTCAATTCTATATGCTTTGTTCTATTATCGCCAAGTGAATAGCACTGTTGATATCACAAAATAAGGTGAAAATTGATTGCTTACACCACAATTCACCCAACAACCTATGTAACCATATCTTCTCCTTTTCTCCTTCAATGAGAGAAATATATTCGACCTATGTAGATGGGAGTACAACCACCTATTGCAACTGACAAACCCAACTAATCGATGTCCCAACAAAGGTAAACACATAACCAGTAGTAGACCTCTTTTTATCCAAATCTCCAATCATATCCGAATCAACATAACCTCGCAGCTGAGTGTCATTATCTCCAAAACATAAAACATGACCTAATGTACCTTTCAAGTACCTCAAAATCCATTGAGCCGCCTGCCAATGAGATTTACCCGGATTACTCATAAATCTACTCACAACTCCCACTACATGAGCAATATCCAAACAATTACAAACCATGGCATACATGAGACTCCCAACTGCAAATGAACACAGAACACACTTCATTTTTTCTTCCTCTTCTTGAGTTTTAGGACACATAGCTAAAGATAAACGAAATTGATCAACCAATGGAGTACTAACAGACTTGGAATTTGTCATATTAAACCTGTCCAAAAATTTGGAAATATACCTCTCTTGAGATAATCTGATTTATCTCTTATGTCTATCCTTGATTATTTTCATCCCAAGAATCCTTTTTTCTACCCCTAAATCTTTCATGGAAAAGTGTTGAGATAAATGTTGCTTTAATTCACGAACAATCCTCACACTAGTTATAGAAGCCAACATATCATCAACATAAAGCAAAAGAATAACAAACTCACCATTAGCAAGCTTCTTATAATAAACACACGGGTCTGATTTACAATGAATGAAATGTTGTTGAGCCATGAAGCTGTCAAATTTGAGATACCACTGCCTCAGGGCTTGCTTAATCCCATGTACAAACTCCACTTCAATCTGCAATATAAATGCTCCTGACCTTGTGTAGAAAAACCTTTAGGTTGCTCCATATACAACTCTTCCTCAATATCTCCATGAAGAAAAGTTTTTTTGATGTCAAGTTACTCAAGCTCAAGATCCCAAATAGCTGCCATACCCAACACAACACAAATAGTTGTCATTTTAACAACTTGTGAGAAAATTTCAGTAAAATCAATCCCCTTTTTCTGATCAAATCCCTTCACAACCAATCTAGCCTTGTATCATTTATTACCTCCATCTTCTTCTTTCAGTTGATACACCCATTTATTCTTCAGAGGTTTTTGATTTGGTCTAGAAGAGTAACCAAATCCCATGTATCATTATCTCTCAAAGACTCCAATTCATCTTGCATTGCCTCATCCATTGCACTGAATTTGCATCTTTACAAGCTTGTTTAAATGTTGTAGGCTCTGACTAATCGGAAAGCAATAGTTCATACTCATCATATTTTGTTGGACACCTTCTCTCCCAGGTAGACCTCCTTAATTGAGGAGCCCCCAAACTTAGTCTCTATAATTGATTTTGAGCATCATCTATATCAGACTATAAAGTACCTCAAATTTTCTTCCTAGGCACACACAAAATCCTTTGTTCATTATTACTTTGTAATGTCCCCTTCTAGTTGACATTGACATATCAGCAGGATTAGCCTATTAACAGCTCTCGTAGGCTAATGAGGCATGGTGAGAGTCATCTGGCAGTCATTTGGTGTTTACTTGGCTCAGTATTTGATTGGAGTAAGGTTTTCCATCATATATCATTATTATTTCTATTTATGGAAACCTTATTTTATAATTTGATGTTGAGATGCACTTTATTAATAATATTATATTTTTTATATTTTATAAAGTGCAAATTAATTTAAAATATTCTGGAACCTTCTAGAAGTCAAAAAATAATATTATTTTGTTAAGGCCGACCTCTAGAGGAAATGAATAAATAGACCATGAGGTCTCACTATTGGGCATCCAGATTTGATGAATTGTTGATTGGTGATTTCTTCTGGAGCATTTGTGGAGCCAAGTGGTCTACAGATAATCAATTTGTCTTTGGGAATGGAAACTCCCATTGATAGCATAATTGAAGGAGTGAAATATCTTTTGAAGGGTTGCAGATTGGAGGTGATATTTCAGTCACTTCATTAGGGCAAAAATTGTGGCTAAAAGCCAATTTTGCATGATTCGATTTGGAGTTCATATTGGCAATCATTTTGGAGCTAGGAGATATAATCGATCTTCATATAAGAGTGTAGTTTGCATCAGCATTGATCATACCAGCATACAGATTTGTTATCAGCCATTATTACCAACTTGGAGAAACTACGATTTTACTTGGAGCTTATTCATCTTGGTTCGATTTTGTCTCTCACCTTGGGCACACTACTTAGGAGGATTATTGGATGATGTTGGCTGCATTTTGGAGTCCATAACAAGTGGAGATTATTTTATAATAATCTTTTATATCAGAACAGGGGCGGCTGCTTCAGACATTTGCATTAGGCATTTGAGGTCATCACTCTTTGAGATATTGCTTGCATCTTCATTGGAGACTCAAGATGACTTCAAGAACCAGGTTCCTATGTTTATTTCATGCATATTATATGTCATTTAATTGCATAATAGGAGGTACGGCTGTATGTGACAGTCTATATCAGACTTAGCAATAATTTATATGTACTTTGCCAAGAGTCTTGGCTATTTGATATTAGCATTGTTAGAAGAGGAGTGTTAAGTAGTTGTTTCAAATTGATAGTTGTGAATATGCAATCAAAAAGCTTTGTAATCAGATCATGAGTTTGCAAGCCAATTGTTTGTAAAAATGTCTTTGGCTGTAGATGCATTGTACCTTCTTAGTACTTCATATAAATGCATTTAAAATTGAAAGAGAGCATAGTATTTCATTTAAGAGCTTGCATAGTAATTGTAGAAGGTCATTCAAGCTTTCAAAATTATTTGGAATTCACTCTCAGCATCCTTTCAATCAAGTAACTTCAAACTGAAACATTACATCAACAAGTACAAGGTTGCATATGAATTGTTTGACATAATTACAAGCAGCAAATCAGGGCAAATTGTGATCAGTTTTGAGCAAGGCTCATTACATACTTTCCTACCAAAATTTCTCTGTTCAGGGAAACTACCCTGTGTCTATAAATTATTTTCTAACACATGTTGATTGGCTTGCATTGAAGAATGAGAGGCACCAACAGTAGATGGCTATGCAATATTTCCAAAAGGTAGTGTTGGCACATTACAAGGAAGTGATGAAGTTTCTAAAGATTGGGAATTAATGTTAGGAGGTTGCACATTACCTAGAGATTGAGCATTAGATTGTGTATGTAGGGTTCCACATGATGATTGCATAGAAACATAAGGAGGGTGCATAGAAAATTCAAAAAGTTGCATTGAAAATGGACCTTTTGAAGTCTATGAATTGCCTGAAAGAGGTTGCAAAGAACCTTGAGGAGGTTGTGCACAGGGATAATGAGGAATGCCAATACAAGATGGTTGCAAACTAGTAGATAAAGGCAGTGAACAAGGAATTGAAGACTGTGTGGAATTTGTTAGAGGCTGTGTTGAAATATTTGGAGGTTTCAAAAAAAAACCTTCATGAAATAGAAAGAAGCACAGCTATTTCACCAAGAAAGAGTGAATAAATTTGAGATGTGTAAAGTGCATATTGTACAACCTTTTAAAAGAATGGAAAATAGAATGGGTAAACAACCACCCAGTGCAAACTTAGGGAGAATTATTACACAAAATGAAGATGCAATATGGGTCTTGGCTACAAAACCATGTTAGGTACCCATTTACAATGCAATCTCTAACAACCAGAGAAAAGGAGAAAAACCTTATGGGGAAAAACCCCTCTCTAAAAGAGAGAAAAGAAAACAAAAAATGATGCATGGATGGAGGACTTAATAATATCCTCAAAGTTCTACATACATCATGTATATACAATCAATGCTCCCCCCCATAAGAGGGAAAGAGAGAGACTATGTATCCCCCCCACAATGTGTAATCACCTACAAAAATGGTAAGTGCCTGAATACAAAACATGATCCAATATCGACAAACAACTTGTCTCCCTTTTAGAAGAAACAAAACCAATTACAAATGTAGGTATGCTTCCCATTCTAGATAGGAATTAACAAGTGAAATCCAAATGTAGGATGAAAATATCTCTGAAATCTTCTCATGTGTCACCATGACCTTGGAAGATGATTCTACGAACCAATTAGGAACATGCCTAATCACAATAGGAGGCACGACAAACAAGGTACCACTGGAAACTAGTTCTAAACATTCTTTGGAGACTAAGATGGAGTGACAAAATTTGTACCACAACTATCATCAATAGAAGGGATATACCCTCAAATGTGTCTTCCAAGTTATAAATGTAAGATTCTACAAAGAATGAACCAATGTCCAGAAAATAAGAATCCCAATCAAGAAGACAATGGTAATCTTGTTGCTTAGGAATGATGGAAGTACTTAATGAAGGTGGATCAACTATCTCTGACAAAGAACCAAGAACCTCTGAAGCAACCACAACCTCATATGAAGTCTCAACAACCTCCAAAGGATCGCAATCATGGTCTATCTTCTCTGCAGAACAAAGAGACACATTGGTATTGGAAGGAGGGTCATCAAGAGATGGCAGAGTATCAAGATCTCCATATGATTCTCGAAGGTAAGTCCAAAGAGCATAAGGGATCTCAAAATGACAAAGTGAATCCAAAAGGTCCTCATCATTTATATGCTCAAAAATAACTCCATAGACTCTAGCTCTAAATTCTTTCCAAATTGTATACCTACTATGTGTGTCTGGAGAAGGAAATTCATTATACAAATATGGCAATAGATTCTCCTCACTAAGATGGGTGAGAAAAACTTCACTCCATTGCCTAAAGTTCCCTTTCTCCAAAGGAACCATTATAACTGAATTCTTCAAAAAAATTCAAAGATAGTGCTTTCAAAAACTTCCAAAAAAGAATAATTTAACTTGATTTGCAGAAAATTTTGATTCATCCCATTGCTTGATCTTCATGCTAACACCATTGAGCGCACAAGCTCCAATCACCACACACAAGATAGCCTCTTCATATCCTGTGAGACTTTCTCACACCAAAAAGGGGAGTAAGAGGTTATTTAAAGAGCAAAAAAGACCCCATGCTACCAATGTGGGATAATGCTTCCAACAACAACTTCAAAAGAACATGGGCCCACTTCCTCTTGGCTGCACAAGCCCTAAAATTAAATATTTCTCTTGCAAAATTTATAAAGTATAAATTGCATACGACATGGACAATATTAGAATCCAATGATAATAAGTAACACAAACTTCACTTATCAAAGTACAAACAACAATGATAAACGAGAAAAGACAGTAATTTGTTTCAGATTTATGAATGAACCAGAATTCAAATCCTTCATAAATAAATGAACACATTCATGATCTGATGTAACAGAAAGAAATCACCCAAGAAATATTATAATCAACATAAGAAAACCGCAATCACCGGAGACCCAAATAAACACAAATTTTTAGATGAATTCCATTATTTCTCAGGTAAAAATAGAAAAGTCCAAAACCTCCTTTATTCCTGTACAAGAGACCATGACTAAAAACAGTAAACTACCCCTTCCCTTTACAATGCTAAAATCAAAAAAATACTCCTTCTCTATAGCATAGGCCTTAGAAAAGAGAGAGAATTCCCTCTTTGAAATTACATATAAAACTTTTTTTTATATCACCCCTACGTTCCTCGTAACTACCCAAGAAATTAAAATTTTATAAAAAGAAACTTTTTAGACTTTCACTTCTCGTGAGCTTTTTCAGTTTCCACCATTTCTTGGGTTTGATTTTCTACTTCTTTTTACTTTGTAATTGCTTCTTTGTTGGCAATTGGTTACAAAATGGGGAAATTTTTCCTTTCCCGTGGATATGATAATAATATTTAATTCATTAAAGAATTCAAATGTTATTAAGAGCCTTAAACATAAAAAATCACTGAGCTAAGAACCTGGCAAGCTCATCTAATCACAATCCTCCATGTGGTAAATCATAAGAGGAAAAATATCTTTCCCCTCTTACATTGTTATTATATGCCTTTCAGCAACCATCAAAAATAACTGATAATAATAAATCCACCATTGTCACTCCATCTTCACTAAAATTCTTCATATGTTGTAGCAAGGAACCTACGCTTCCCGTTGACATGGTCTTGAGAGCCAAACACATCAACTTTGGAATGGCTTTCTAAAAATTGTAATGCATGCCCTTGTTGTGGGAAAGTAGCCCATACTGTAGCTCTTGGATGCAAATCATTCTCTCCTGTTAGGTCTTTACGAATCCCATGTAACAATCGTAGTAGTTGAGGAGGTTTCTTTTAAAGGTTTGCCATGATTTTGTTGTCTTCTATCTATGTGTATTAATTTCCACCTCTCATAGAAGGGTTGCTTGATCTTAGGTTGTCCATTTTAACCAACATCAAATCATACACAAGGTATCGTCTTTGTTGCTCGCCTGTTTTAGGAATAGTTTCAATTATCATTTCCCCATCAAATAATGTAAAGAGATCACATTCAAAGGAGACCGGTTGTTCCCTTCTGACATGGAAATGAAGGCGAACCCTACAAAACTGAACTTCCTATCAATCAAGTAACATCCTTTTTGTGTAATAAGCATCATATAATGAGCTCCATCAGCCTTTGAAGTGGCATAATAATAATGATGTCTTAAGTGTTAATTTATGTAGCTTGGACAGGTGTCTCCATTCCCAAGAAGTGCTTATTTAATTATTTAATTATTTTCTAGAGACTTCTAGAAAGGGCTGAGTTGTCTAGATAATTATGTAATTAAATAAATTGATTCCCCTAGAGACTTCTAGAATCCAGTTAGTTAGGGTTTTTTTAGTCTATTTAATCTTAGCCATTGATTGAGATTAAATCATGGCCATTGGTTTTCCAATGAGAAAAGTATAAAAGGGGATCAATGGGCATTTGGAGAACACACAAGTATAGAGTTGAGAAAGACTTGCAGTGATAGCAAGTAAATTTGTAGTGAGAGCAAATAGTCTTGTAGTGTTAGCAAAGGCGCAGTGATAGCGTTGGGGATAGTAGCTGTGGAGTTTCAGCAGGAGAAATTAAGGGAAGAATATCCGGAGAAGAATATTTCCGGAGCTCTGCCAGTAAGACGCAAGCAGTTTTTGTATTCCTTAATTTGCTGAAGTTTAATATAATTCCTCATTTGCAGTAGTGGTTTTCCCTTCGGGGTTTTTCCATGGACAATTTGTCCAAAAATATTGTGTTCATTATTGTGAATGTTTTCTCCTCTATTCCTGTGAGTTTTTATTGGTGAAGTTGCAGTTGTGTTATTTTTCAATATTTGCTGAGAATTAATTTTTCAGAGTCAAATAATCTATGTATTAGATAGGAGATTAATAATCAGTAACTGCAATAGAATTTTCACATGGTATCAGAGCTGATCGAGGGCAGATTACACTCAACACAGGAAGGAAAGATCCTGCCTCTTAGAATTATTATTATTATTTGTTTTCTTTTATCTTTTGAGATGGCCTCAGCAGGTTTAAGAGATCAGGACAGATTGGATGGAGCCTCAAATTTTGGTGTCTGGAAAGCCAAAAAAAATTTGTTGCTGGAAGAGAATGGGATCAAGGAATATGTGACCAGTGTTGTACCTATACCTACAGATCCAGCACAGCTCTTAGCATATAAGAAGGAAGATGCCAAGGCGAGGAGGATGATTCTTGATGGTGTCAAGGATCATATTGTTCCACATGTCGCAGAGTTAGATACAGCGAAGAAGATGTGGGATGCCATTCTGAATCTGTACCAGAATGCTACCACTAACCGGAAGCTGATTCTCAGAGAAAAGTTGAGGACTACTCGGATGAACAAGGGAGAGGACGTGACAAGTTACCTCACCAGACTCAGACTTGTCAAGGATGAGTTGGCTGCTGTTGGAGATAATCTAGGTGATGACGAGCTAGTGCGGATAGCCCTAAATGGGTTTACTAAGTAGTGGGATGTCTTTGTTCAAGTTATTAATGGACGAGACACCTTGCCGAGTTGGGATCGACTTTGGAGTGACTTCACTCAGGAGGAGCTTAGACTAAGTCTTGTCAGTGGACCAGTAGCAAGAGTCAGAAAGTGAGGCGGAACAGGAGAATGTTGCCCTTGCAGGAAAAGGGAAAGCAAAGAAGGGGTCAAGCAAAGGATCAAATTCACAAGGTGAGAAGAAGAAGAAGGATTTATCCAAAGTGAAGTGCTATGGCTGTCACGAGTTTGGCCACTATGTCAGTGATTGCCCGCAAAGGAAGAAAGGCAAGAAGCAGACGACAGCTTCAGCAAGTGCAGATGAGCTCTCTAGTAGAATGGAGGATGAGTTCGCTCTCATAGCTTGTATGGCTAGCTCAACCTCACAGGGTGTTTGGTATATAGATAGTGGGGTGTCATTTCATATGACAGGAGTTAGAGAGTACTTCTCCAGCTATAAGGAGGAGGACATCAGAATGGAGATCTCTATGGGGAACATGTCCAAACTCAATCCAGTTGGGAAAGGGACTGTTCTATTTCAGATGGAGAATGGTAAGCGGATTCCCATTCATGATGTGTTGCATGTGCTAGGCTTGGGTATGAATTTGATTTCCATATCTGTCCTTCAGGATAAAGGTTACAATGTACTCTTTAGAGGGGCAAGTGTGTTAATCAAGCACAAGGATTGGAAATCACCCATAGCTATTGGAGTTAGGAGCGGCCGGCTTTATAGGTTGCAGTTTGATACTCATAAGGCACTGATGAGCAGCAGTAATTCTAGAGATCAAGGAGAGCTATGGCATAGGAGGATGGGCCATATACATCATGGAGCACTTAAAATGCTTCGTGAGGCTATGACAGGTGTTCCTGAGGTGAGCACAGAGCATGATGATGTATGTAAGGGATGTGTGTTGGGGAAGTTTGCGAAAGCAACTTTTCCAAGGAGTGACACTAGATCCAAGGGTGTTCTTGATCTAGTACATTCAGACATATGTGGACCAATGTCGACGAAGTCTCTCAGAGGATATGAGTACTTTGTTACTTTTATTGATGATTTCTCCAGGAAGACCTGGATATACTTCTTGAAGACCAAGGATGAGGTTTTTAGTCGCTTCCAAGAGTTCAAAGCTCTTGTGGAGAATTCGACAGGGAGGAAGATAAAGGTTCTTCGGTCAGACAATGGTGGCGAGTACAAAGGGAAAGAGTTCCAGGAGTTCTGTACCAGGGAAGGAATCAAGAGAGAGTGGACTATTCCTTACAACCCACAACAGAATGGGGTTGCTGAGAGGAAGAATCGGTCTATATCTCGGCAAGGGCTATGTTGTATGACCAGGATATGCCACGTTACTTATGGGCAGAGGCATGCAGTACAGCAGTGTACATACAAAACAGGGTTCCACATAAGGTATTGGGAAGATGACACCAGAGGAGGCGTTCTCAGGGAAGAAGCCAGATGTCAGCCACTTCAGGATATTTGGGAGTTTGGCATATTGTCACATTCCAGGTGCGACACGTTCCAAGTTAGATCAGACTGCAGAGAGAGGGTACTTTGTGGGGTACAGTGAAACCTCAAAGGCATATCGGATATTTATTCCAGGGACCAGGAGGACTATAGTTAGGCGTGATGTCAAGTTCATGGAGGACAAGGCATTCAGGAGGTCCAGAGATTTGCCAGCAGATGATCAGAGTGAGCAGTTAGTGGAAGCTCCAAGGATCGTTCAACCAGATCAAGGACAGCGAAGCTCGAGTACAGTTACTAGTACATGCACAAGCTCAGGTGCTGAGAATTCGCAGAGTATGGAGCAGCAGATGCAGCAGATCCAAGAGATGCATCAGGGTGATATGGAGGTTGATACTTCATCCTCTACAGTTGGTAGCAAGAACCAACAGTCACAAAGGGATACTCAGGAGTTTGTGGGAGCTCCTAGGATGAGTAGTAGACAGCGGAGACAACCAGCCAGGTATGATGACTATATGGCATTAGTTAGTCAGTTGGTAGATAGTGAACCTTCTAGCTATCAAGAGGCTGCACAGCAGCAAGTGTGGCAAGATGCAATGGTTGAGGAGTATACCTCAATAGTGCAGAACGATGTGTGGGAGGTTGTGCCTAGACCAACAGATAGGGCAGTGGTTGGATCACGCTGGATCTATAAGATCAAGCACGGTGCAGATGGTAGCATCGAGAAATACAAGGCAAGGTTTGTGGCCAAGGGGTTCTCTCAGAAGGAGGGAATTGACTATGAGGAGACATTTGCTCCAGTGGCTAGGTATACTTCTATACGAGTCGTGATCTCTCTTGCAGCACAGATGGGATGGCAGATCCATCAGATGGATGTCAAGACGGCGTTTCTTAATGGTGAATTGAAAGAGGAGGTATACATAGAACAACCAGAGGGCTTTGTAGCACACAGCAGTACAACCCACGTGTGCAGATTGAAGAAAGCTTTGTACGGACTCAAGCAGGCTCCCAGGGCGTGGTATGAGCGCATTGATAGATACTTGCAGGGAATGGGCTTTGTGAAGAGTGAAGCGGATGCTAACCTCTACTACTTGGTGGTTGGGGGTGAGGTTCTCATTCTTGTTCTTTATGTGGACGACTTGTTTTTAACAGGTTCACTAGGGCTCATAGAGGAAAGCAAGAGGGACCTTGCAGCAGAGTTCGAGATGAAGGATTTGGGGCTTATGCACTACTTTCTAGGCATGGAGGTATGGCAGACAGATGGAGAGATTTTCCTTGGACAAGGGAAATACTGCATCGAAATCTTGAGGAGGTTCGAGATGGAGGATTGCAGAGCCATGTCTACTCCTATGATCACGAATTGGAAGAAGGTAGAGACATCCAGGGAGAAGGATGTAGACCCCACCTTATACAGGCAGTTGATTGGGTCTCTCATGTATTTGGTCAACACCAGGCCAGATATATCCTTTGCAGTAAACTCTCTTAGTCAGTTCATGGTGGAGCCGAAGAGAGTGCATTGGACAGGCAGCAAAGCATGTGTTGCGGTATTTGCGTGGTACAATCGAGTATGGAATCAAATATACTCGAGGTGATGGTATCAGGTTGATAGGCTATACTGACGCAGATTGGGCAGGCAGTACAACGGACAGGAAAAGCACTTCAGGGTGTTACTTTAGCTTGGGATCGGGAGTTGTCTCTTGGTATAGCAGGAAGCAGAAGTCTGTGGCTTTGAGTTCTGCAGAGGTAGAATACATAGCAGCTAGCATGGCGACATGTGAGGTGATATGGCTTCGGAAGTTGCTGGTGGCCTTGTTTGGTCAGAGGGTTGAGACTACGGTGATACACTGCGACAATCAGAGTTGCATCAAGTTGACTGAGAATCCGGTGTTTCATGATAGGTCTAAGCATATAGACATCAGATATCATTTCATCAGAGATTGTGTACAGCGCAGGATTGTTCAGCTACAGTATATACCTACAGATCAGCAGGTAGCAGACATTTTGACTAAGGCATTGGGGAAGGCAAAATTCATCTTCTTCAGAGATAGGTTGGGTGTCATGCAGAACACCTTCCTCGCTAAGAGGGAGTGTTGATTTTTATGTAGCTTGGACAGGTGTCTCCATTCCCAAGAAGTGCTTATTTAATTATTTAATTATTTTCTAGAGACTTCCAGAAAGGGCTGAGTTGTCTAGATAATTATGTAATTAAATAAATTGATTCCCCTAGAGACTTCTAGAATCCAGTTAGTTAGGGTTTTTAGAGTCTATTTAATCTTAGCCATTGATTGAGATTAAATCATGGCCATTGGTTTTCCAATGAGAAAAGTATAAAAGGGGATCAATGGGCATTTGGAGAACACACAAGTATAGAGTTGAGAAAGACTTGCAGTGATAGCAAGTAAATTTGCAGTGAGAGCAAATAGTCTTGCAGTGTTAGCAAGGGCGCATGATAGCGTTGGGGATAGCAGCTGTGGAGTTTCAGCAGGAGAAATTGAGGGGAAGAATATCCGGAGAAGAATATTGCTGGCTCTGCCATTAAGAGGCAAGCAGTTTTTGTATTCCTTAATTTGCTGAAGTTTAATATAATTCCTCATCTGCAGTAGTGGTTTTCCCTTCGGGGTTTTTCCACGACAATTTGTCCAAAAATATTATGTTCATTATTGTGAATGTTTTCTCCTCTATTCCTATGAGTTTTTATTGGTGAAGTTGCAGTTGTGTTATTTTTCGATATTTGCTGAGAATTAATTTTTCAGAGTCAAATAATCTATGTATTAGATAGGAGATTAATAATCAGTAACTGCAATAGAATTTTCACATTAAGAGTTGTATGTGTGCTCTTCACGATGCTTAGTGTTTCATAAAACCACATTGCTTTGAACAGTTCATACACCTTTCTATGTGTTTATATATATTAGTTTCAAAGTTTCTAAAGCCTACTCAACAAATTCATTTGTAATCGAGGCATTCGATGAGACCATATCTCTTTGAGGTCAGCTTTTTCAAACAACTTTCGTGCTTTGTCTAAAAGCCCTCCCATTCCATCATTGGCAACAAGGGTGCTAGTTTTACACCTGCAAATAAAAGTTTCTAAATCTTTTCGAACAACCTTCATTTTGTACATATAGTGTGCGGGTGGCACTTAAAGCATTCTATCAAACAATTCATGGGCCTAGAGGATGATGACAATTGATGTGGAATGCGGCTTTACACCCGCAATTGCATTTACTTTAAAAATTTTGAAGGTCTTAAAAACATTTTGTGCAGGTCCGACGATCATGGCACCTTATCTAAGCTCCCAAGTCTTGCATACATGTCTACCAGAGAACTTTGAACCAATATACCTGATAACAATTCATTTTGTATCACACTTTGACAATTTCCATTGAAGATATCTCTTACATGGCTAGTAAAATGTTTTCACTCAAACCCTAATATCCTCCAACGAATACCATGTGCATTGTCAGGCCATCGAGCTAAATGAGAACTCTGGAACCATTGATTATTTTGCACGTCTTAAACAAAGAAGTCGGATGTTTTTGGAGTTTCGAAACTTGGAAGTCATGCATTTTTTGAAGTTGTAGAACCTTTCAAAACTCTTAAAACAAAGAGTTGCATGTTTATAACTTTCAAAAATTGGTGGGAACCCTTTGACATTTCACTTTTAAAAGTTTGAAGTCAATAAAAGGCACATGACTAGAGTGAAGTCATTTAATTTGAAACCTTAACTTTATAACTATGCCTTCTTCGAAATTATTTCACCTTTACTAACTTTGGGAAAATATCCACTTTATAATGCTCTAATTAATTTAACCCAAGCTTCAAAATTGAAAAATTTGAAACCATGTCTTGGCTGAAAATGAAAAACCCACAATATCTTCCACAAAATGACTCTGATTTTCACAAATTTGGACAACAAGAAGATTATGCACCTTTGAGAAAAACCCAGGAAGCTTTTACCCTCCAGCGGTATAGAAATTGGATTTTGGCCATGTTTGTGAATTGCAGGCCGGGAAAAGTGAAGCTAAAAATATTGCACATGTTAGAGCATTTGGGCATCAATGTTGGCCAGATTAGGTGAAATAGTGTTAGGATCATACTCGTGAGAGGAATTCAAACCAGCTTGCACAAATTTTGAAAATTAATTATTTTTGTGGTTCGGCAGGCTCAAGGGTGTGTGAAGGAGTGCACCGAAAATTTGAAAATTTTCAAGTTCAAATTTTGGGGTAGCATATAAAAAATAGATTTATATCATCATCATTTGTTTTAGAAGTGTCAGGTGTAAGTTTCCTAATGATAGTGCATCACTAGCTAGAGACCCAAAATAGTTTGCAGGGTTAAAACTTAGATTTGGGAGGAGTATACACTATTTCTCATATATAAGTTTCCTAATGAATGTGTTACTATTGTATGATGTTAATATATATTCCTCATATATACTATTTCTACTATATATTATATTCTAAATTTGCATACAACATCCATCAAGCTGAGGTAAAATTTGGAACAAACAGTGTTGTTTCTTGCAAGCAATATCCCAACAACTCCTAGATAAAAAGGGTAATTGTTTTTAAATGTATTAATTATTTTGGAGGACTATTATTTTTCTCTAATATTTCATCGTGTTGCATAAACCAAATCTATATCAAAGGTTGCAAGGACTTTTAGTTTATCTTTCTTGGTGACCATGCACATACACAATTTTGGAGAAAAATTGAAAGGGGGAGATTGTTAATTGAAGAAGATGCTAAGCATGCTAAAAATACATAGGTAATATGGGATATGAGCTTGAAAATTAAATATTGGTCTCATGGTATTACACAACACAGGAGCATTTTTTAGGGATTCTTTAGGATCCTTAAGAGGAAGAAGCAACTTCATGAAAATATAGGATCAAGCCTTGGTATGCATTTTGGAATGATTGATCAACTTGGCTACATGATCTTGAAGATATGTGTTTACAATTTCTTGAGGACAAGGAATTTTAGGAAGGGAGGACTTTTCATGTCCCCTTTTACTAAAAATAGTCTTTTTCTAAACATAGCAATTTTTGTTTTTAGTAAGTCAAGTTGTCCAAAAATAGTAAGTCAAGAGTCATGGACAAACTGGGAAAAGTGTGCTTCTCAAGATAAATTAAATCAAACAAAATTTAATTGTATAAATTTGATATCACTTGAAAACATTTATCATTCCCAAGTAGGTGTGGGTTTGGAGAAAAACCAATTCTTGATCAAATTGGTAAAAGACATAGTTTGACAAACAATCAATGGGAAGGAGTGGTTAAAATTTGGAAGACAAATGGCAAGAGGAGTCACAAAACTTGCATGAAAGAAACTACTTTCATTGGGAATTGATATTTGGGCACCCAATTTGGTGGATAATTGATTTATACATTTTATAGGTGGTTTGGGTTTCATTCTTGACCATTCTATGTTTTGCATTTCACCTGGCATATGTTGTTCTTCTTCAAAGGTTGAGAAACCATTGAAGGAGTGATCTTCTAGGCTGATAAACTAGCAATATAGAGACTTGAGGTAGTGAGTTTAAAGGTCTTTAGAGGCAACTTCATACAGGGGTTGCAATTGTGCATTCAAAGGAATTGTATTATGTGTTTTTGTAGGGTTTGGTTGCGAATTTTTGTGTGTTTACATTACCATTTGTAATCTATTATTTTGATGTTGTGAGTAGTATTATTGTGTATTATTTTTCTATTATAAAAAAATCTAGAACATTTTTATTCCATCTCTATCGTTGTATTGGATTCAGGAGAGCTTTTGTGCAAAACTATTGGGGTTTCGAGTGTATTTTTTTGTGCCAAATTGGTGGCAATTGTGCATATTGTAAGGGAAGATCTGTAGGATGTCCAAAGTGCCATTTTACAAGTCTTTATGCTGCAAAAATTTATGTAGAAACTTTATTTGGTGCTGCAATAAAAATCTTGAGTGTTTGTGGCTTCATTGGTGCAATTTTCAGCATACTTGATTTCACCATTTTTCCTTGTCTGCAAATTTAATCACATGAATTGTTAAAGGATTTAAAAAAATATGATCTAAATATTTGACAAGGAAATTACATTTGGGAAGCAAGAGACCTTGAGAGGATTCCATTGGAGAATGAACTTATCAATTTGAATCCAATAGTTTTATATAGCATGCAAGACTTCTTCACCAAACTCAAGTATCTTAAATTGCAGTTGACACAATGTGGTATTGAGAAAAAAGACTCTTAGTTGATTCTTTCCATCCTTGCCAAGATTGGTCCTAATTATTCAAAAAAAATTCTACCTTCTATGCTACGAGAAATGCACTTGATACTAAATTTAGTATCACTTCAATTGATAATTTTTATACATCACTTACCAAGGAGCGGGAAAAGTTGGTATAGATGGGCACATTGAAGTCTTCCAAACCACAAGTTCTTATTGCAACTGTGAACCAAGATTCCAAACACAAGAAACAATCACCATCTTAGATCAAATGCAAGTTAGTATCATGATTCCCCAAGAAATCCATTTGAATTGCAAAGGAAAGGAAATGAAATGAAGAACATAAACAAGCATAAACCAAAGATGTTAAATTCTATTCAAATGCAAAGAAAACTCTTGATCTCTTGGGGGAGTTGGTACCAATTTGATGTGGAAATTGGCCCTTTCCCAACTCCTATGCAAGCTTTGATGATTTGATGAAGGTGTGATCCACTTTGTTGATGATTGAAGTATGCTTCAAGATGAGAATCTGCATAACCTAGCTAAGATTGGATAAAAATGGATGAAAATTGCTATGGATTTGAGTATAATAACTTTGCTCAAATTGTGGATGCTAAAATGAGGAATGAAGCCTCTTATTTATAGAATGACAAGTTGGATAAATTCCCAAAATGGAAAAATGTGGGACTAACTTTCAACCAATGGCAAGGTGCCACTTGTAAGAGATGGATGGATGAAGGATGTGCACATTTTGATGAATGTGCCCATAAATGCATATATTTGAAATTTGAAAATGTTGAAATGACAAGGTGGAGGGAGAATCAAAGGGAGTAATGGCCACTTGGTTCAATGAAAAAGGACATGTAAGATGAAATAAATGCCTTGTTGGAAGGACTCATCCCATTTGGAGGGAGATTTGAAATGGAGGAATATTCCACTTTTATGCCATGTTGAGAGAAAATAGAGATTTAATAAATGAATTAAATCTATTTTCATGTGCAAGTGGAAAAAGCTAGAGGATGGGACATGAATAAGGATTAAATTAATCAAGAGTTAATTAATTTAATGAGGGATTAGATAATGTGACAAATTTGACTTAGACTTATGGATTAATTTAAATCAAATATGAGAAGAATATGATAAAAGGATTAATTAAATAAAGATTTTTTATTTATTTAATTAAAGGGGATGAAGTTAGATTAAATTAAATAAGGTTTTATTTTATTTCATTTAATAGGTAGGCTTTAGAGATTTAATCAAATAAAGAGAATTATTTAATTAAATAGGGATAATTAGATCAGATTGATTGATTTACTTAACGAGAGAGAATGACTTAATCAAATAAATGATTTAATTAATTAAGGGAGGAAAATTGATGAATTTAATCAAATAAAGGTATTCGATTAAATGGTTAGACCAAGGGATGATTTAGGATGAAACGGTGTTAGCAGTCAGGATCAAATGTGCAATGTCAATCGGTATATTTTCCATGTCTACAGCAACAAAAAGCACAAAATACCAAAAGGCTTCAAATAGAAAAGGAAAGAAATAAAAACACGGGTATTCTAAGACAATGAGCAAGAAAATGAATCATATTAACAAAATCCCTGAGTTCTCTTCTTCCTATTCTAAGGGAGAATCATCTAAGAAGGAGAATAAAAAATGTTCATATTGCAATAATGTTATGCAAAATAGATTGATGAGCTAAAACACCTAAAAAATAATCATATTCAATTACCTTTATCTATATCATCTAGTACATCCTCTTCTTCCATATCATCACCTACAAAATTAGGACTAGCTAGTCTAGCAGGTAGAGTAGACAATATGAAAGGTCATGCACTCTTTGCATCCACTAGTACTCAATCCAACCAATGGCTTCTTGATTCAAGAGTCGCACATGAGATTCATCGTTGGGTATGTTTTCTTCATATGATTTACATTTCATCGCATATACTAATGGGAAATAATACTTATATGGGTGTTTATGGGAAAGGATCTATTGATATTGATGACAAATTTTATGATGTACTTTATTCCCCTTCACTATCCTTCAATCTCCTTTCTATCTATTAGATTGCACACAGGTGTTACACCCTGTGTGTTATTATCTAATTACTATTACCTAGTTTGGTAAATTGCTTCAATAAATGTGAATGTGTTTAATTTATGAATTTTGATGGTGATATGTTAAATGAATGTTTGATTTAATTAAATGCTTTATGATTCAGTGTATGAAATATATAATGTGAATATGACATGTATGTGAGGAATATGATGCATTGATTTAGCTAACTACTGTTATGGTGAACTAAGCTAAATGCAGGAACAAGATCAAGCCTCTGAAAGAGAGGGGAAGCATCACTCAAGAGAAGAACTTGGTCTAGTAACCTTTAAATTTGGCCTTACTGAGCTTTCACACACTCGCACCCTAGTTGGTCTTAGTTAAGACAAGTTAGTTTGGGTAATGGGTAAGCGATCTTTTGTTTTGATTTTATGAATGTTTATATTGAATTGCGATCTTGTTTATGAATGTTTGGAATGAGTATGAGATGAAGTATTGAAGTTGTTTTGAAGTCCTTCCATGAAGTGTTTACTTGTATATCAATGAGATACATGCATTTAATGTATATATATGTAGATATGTATGTGTCTTTGGTAAACTCATACATGTGAGTAAATACGTACATGAGAATATGTAGGTAGACGTACCTATGCAAGCTCATGGATGGATTACCCATATGCACTGTGGGAATATCAATTGGACTAAGTGACATATATATGTGTGTGTATACATTCCATGTATATATGTCGATCAATGGAATTACATGTATGAGTGTTTTATAAAGATATTGAAATGGAATTATGTCTATATATGTAGTGTATATATATATGTGTGTGTGTGTATTAATATTTATATATATTGATATATACATATATATATATGTATATATCAATATATATATATTATTGTGATAGGTTGAATTTGAGCGTTAGAAATCAAGCAACAAGTAAAAGAGTGCAAATAAACAACTAAAACAACCTACACCTCAAGATTAGCCTAAGTTGGAAACAAGGCAAGACAAAGCAACGAAATGGAACCTTATACCTTGCGTTGAGTCGATCCTTTGGTTGGCCCTTCGATCTTGGATGTGTATGCTCCTTTGATGGCAAGTAGATGCAAGCTAAGTGATGTTGTGAGGATGAGTGCAAGTGGATGAAAACAAGAAAATGGCTAAGTATAAGTTGAGAAACAAAATTGCAAGAGTTTGGCTAGCAAAATGATCTCTCCAAAATGAGAGAAAAGAGGGGGTATTTATGGGATTTTTGGGAATTTCTAGGGGAGATGGATGGTCAAGATTGAGCCACCAAATATCAAGATGTAGGGCTAAGGTGAGTTGAGAACTCACAAGCCCTCACATCTTGACATGTGGCATGTGATATAGCCCTAAAAGGTGAAGTGGACATGAGGTGGAAGGATAGGAGATGACATGGAGGGGGGGTACAAAGTACCTTGGGATTTGGTCAAGATATCCTCATAAAGGAGGTACTTGTCCCATGTGGGTGAGAGGACATGTGAGGAATTAAAAATTCCTCAAATAATCTCATGGGGAAGAGGGAAGGAATTTAAAATTCCTTAAATGCATTGGGGGATTAAAAGGTGAATTAAAAATTCACATGGGGAAGGGAGATGCCTTGTCAAAAAAGAAAAGCATTCAATAAGGTTGACCAAGGACACATGTCATAAAGGACATGGGGAAGAGAAAAGGAATTTAATATTCCTTGAAAGAATGAAAGGAATTAAAAATTCCTTGAGAGGTTGATTAGGCTAGTTAGTGAAGGGTTAGAGGAAGGTTAGGTGGCTAAGAGAGATTAGAGGCCAACTTGCAAAATTTGGAGGATGTGACACATCCTAATCAAGGATTAGACATGTGCACATCCTAATGATGGGATTAGAAGAAGGATTAAGATTAGGTAAAAAAAGATGGAGGATGTGACATGAGGAGGAATTAAATAAATGTTCATTTGATGAAAGAGGAAGGTATTTAATTATTTAACTAGCTACCTTAGGGATTAGAAGAACTTAAGGATGTTAATTAAAGGGGATAAATTTGGATAAATTAAGTGTCAAAATTTAGACGTCTACAATTATAATATTTATATATATCGATTTATACATATATAAAGATACCTCAATAGATAAATCTGTATATATAATATATATGAATAAAGCTATTGATATAATTCCCAAGCACATAAATAGCGATGTTTATTATTGTTAATATTATGAAGCAAAGCACATATGGTAACATATGGGCCCAGGGCTTAAATTTGACAGTCGACCTTTCCTGTCAACAAATTTTTTAATGACGGTTATCTATTCAAAGGTGCCCTTAAAACATTATGATATACCTTAGTGTAAGTAAAATTATATATAAATCAAATATATATATCATTGTAATTCTATATAAATTTTGATAGTCTATCCAAAATCTCTCCTTTCATCTGATACAATCTTCTTAAAATTTTGATTGTATTTTACAGCAAAAATCTCTAAATACGGTCATACAACCATCAAATTTAAGCCCTGCATATGGCGCATAAATGACAGGGTCTGGTGGGAGGTGCATTAAGGGAAGTGGTCCTGTGGCTAAGGCAAAGGCATTGGTTGTGATATTTCGGCATGGGAGGCTGCCGATCGATGGGTTTATCCCTGTTGCCAATGCCATCTCAGTGAATCTAAAAGCTGAGATGATAGAGGGAATAGATGAGAATGTTTTTGAGCTCTCCGTTCGTGGGGTGATTTGTCAGTTTAGGGGTCTTTGGCCTAGCCTCCCGTAGCTGCATTCCTGGATCTCTAATGAATGGGAGCCTCTAATTTATGGTAAAGTTCATATTTTCCCCATGGCTAAGGGGTTTTTTGTTGCCAAGTTTGATAATACTCATGATAGAAATATAATTTTATGTGACAAATTTTTTAGCTGGGAGGACAAATATTTTGGTGCAGGAACACCTAGGCTGACCTCAATTTTGGTTTGCACAATTTTGGCTTGTACTGACTTTAGCCAAGTCAGGAATGCTTGCGTGTTTAGATTGGACCTTTAGAAGGTGTTGTGTGTGAGGATAGTTAGTCACTAGGACTAAAATCTTCATTAGTTCATTTTATTGTTAAATTTTGCTTTATTAAGCTTTGGACAGTCTAGGTTAGAATACAATGCATTAAGTGTGTCATAACCACATCTAATTTGTTAGAAGATGCCAAGGAACGGTTAAGGGAGATGTTGATTACTTGAGATCAAGGTGTTAGAGGTCCTATGTTTGAGGATCATGACACAATCATGGCATAATGGAAGTGGCAAAGTTGTAAAACTGCATGGTAATGTCTTGTTAAGTTGCATGCAGCTAGAATGGAGTGGAATCCCTTGAAATCAGGGATATGGAGTGACCAATCTCCCTTGAAACTTGGCAAGGGCATCCCAAATAGAGTGATGGCTCATAGAAAGCAAGCAGTAGTATTATGTAATCAAGTTTGGGTGTGAATGAAAGAAGATTAATCTGCATTTTCTGTATCTGCCCGCACATTTTGAGAAATAGTGAACTTGATGGCACTGTGCATGATGATATAACACTGTATTGATGTTTATTAGATAGTCCAGAGTAAGTTTCATCTGTTATTCAAGTTGTTTAGTGTGGATTTACTGTTTCAAGTTCATAGTTTAGAGTTGTATAGTGTCTTTCATAAATCCCTGTGTGTTTTGCAACAGAGTTGTCATCGGTGTGAATACTCAGATTTAGCACAGTGCACATGTCATTAGAATAGATTTGTTTCATCTTTCATTGTTCATTCAAATTCCAAAGGGTAGAATTAGTGATTTGTGTTCATAGACTAGAATTTAGAGGGTTTCCATTGTAGGTTTAAGCAGTGACTTTTAAAATGGCTCCCCTATAAACTCTGTCATCAAGTTTTTCCTGAGATTAGCAGGGTATGGAAGGGGAGCCACGTGTTTGTAAATATTTGGGAATAGGAGTGTTAAAGGGCCAAGCAAAAGATTGGAAATCCAAACCCTAGGCGAGCTAGGACTGCCCGGTTAGGGATTTGGAAGTAAAGATTGAAGAGTTTAGGCAGGGGTTGCAAGCACTGTACGGAATCCGTACGGCTCCAGGTGGGATTAGATGAGATTCTCACATGCCAATAGGGTTGGAGCAGCAAACCAACATTTGAAGGTAGATCTATAGCAAAGACCAGTGAAACCCTAGATCTTAGGGGAATTAGCCCTACTCTCCAAGAGTGTTGGAAAGCTCTCTAAGCACAGTTGGAGCAGGACTAGAGCAGTCTTTTAAGCTCAACATGAACCCTTGGTAGCAGGTTCCAGGCAAGAGACAGTGGAAAGCCTCCTAGAAGGCAGTGCAAGCAACCTTTGGTGATCTATTACATCATATTGGTATCAGAGCTTTGAGTAGATTCAAGGCTTGTGATTAATGAGCCAATCCACTGAGTCAGTAGGAGAGAATACACCAAAGGAAGAAACTATGGTGACAAATGCAGAACTAGCAAAGAAGGTAGAAGAGCAAGAGGAAGATAACCGGTTGCTCAGAGAAAGGATATCTCAAATTGAGAAACTCTTGGATGAAGTCCATGAGACAGCAGATACTGTGAAAGACAAGATAAAGAAGAAAGAAGAACAGGAAGCCAAGGAAAAAGAAGAGGATTTGGAGGAGGAAGCTCCAAAGCCTGATCTTGTTCTTGCAAAGGAACCATTCTTGAAGGCATTGCAGGCCTTGAGTGGTAAAGCATTGGATGGTGTGCCACTTTTCAGTGGACAAATGGACCCTGATTCAGTTGTAGACTGGACAGAGAGCATTGAGAATCACTTTGAGTGTGATGGCATAACAGAGGCCCAAAAGGTGAAGGTGGCCAAGTCAAGGTTGAGAGGAGCAGCTCTCACATGGTGGAAGTTTGTACAATCTGAAAGAGAGAAAGAAGGAAAAGGTCCTATAGTTTCATGGAGAGGAATGGTGACCAAGATAAGGTAGACCTATCTCCCTAATGATTATGAAGTTTAGTTGCACAGGAGAAGACACAATCTGAGGCAAAAAGATATGGATGTTCAAACATATACAAAAGAGTTTCAGAAATTGTGCCTTAGATCAAAAGTAGTTGAAGATGAGAGTATCAAGTTAGCAAGATATCTAAATGGACTCAAATGGTCTATTCAAGAAGACATGAGTTTGGTAAACTTCAAATCAGTTCGCCAATGCTATCAAATGGCTTTGAAAATAGAAGAGAAAGGAAAAAAGAGATAGGAACAAAACCCCAAAGGCAGAGGTAAAGGGAAAGACAGCAGAGGACAAAGAGGAAGCTATAGTGGAAGAAGCTCAGAATCAAGAGCCCAAGGAGAAGTCAGATTTTCTGAACAGCAAGAAGGAAGTTCCAGTAGAGGTGGTAGAGGAAGAGGTTTCAACTCCAGAGGAAGAAGTGGTGGACAAGGAAGAGGAAGCTACTTCACCAACATGAAATGCTCTCATTGCAACCAATTGGGACACCCAGCCTATAGATGTCCAGAGAAAGGTAGCACTTCTCATGGAGGAGATAAGAGAACCAATCTGATTCAAGATGAGACAGCTGCAGCAAATAAACAACCTGAGGTACCTTTGAATTCAGAGGAAGGTGAGAATCTCATGATGAGAAGGACTTTGATCAAGGAACCGGTGAAAGAAGAGCCAAGCCAAAGAAGGTCCTTGTTTAGGATAAAATGCAAGATGATGGGGAAAGTGTGTAAGTTCATCATAGACTCAGGTTCAACTGACAATATTGTGTCAGAGGAGGTAGTCAGCAAACTGAAATTGACAAGGATACCTCACAATAGTCCTTACAAGGTTACATGGCTCAATAAGGGTCAGCATGTCTTAGTGAATGAACAAGCATGGGTGGAGTTCTCAATTGGCAAGTACAAAGACAAGGTATTGTGTGATGTATTACCTATGGATGCATGCCACTTGCTCCTAGGTAGGCCATGGAAGTTTGACCATCAAGCTGTGCATGATGGAGCTAAGAATTCATATACCTTCAAGAAGGACAAAGTAACCTACAAGATTCAATCTTTGTTAGAAGATACTGAGGTGCAGACAGCAGGTTCTAAGCTGCTAATAGCTGGTGAAAAAGAGTTCTTAAAGGCCTTAGAAGAAGGAGAAGGAGTTGGCTATGCAGTAATGATCAAGCCAAGAGAAGTAAGCAAAGAGAAGGCAGCTGAAAAGCAAGAGTTACCCAAGGAGATTCAAGACTTGTTGCAGACCTATGAAAGCATTGTAAGTAGTGGTCAACCAGCAACCTTACCTCCTAAAAGAGCCATAAGTCATAGGATAGACTTGATACCAGGAACTACCCTTCCAAACAAAGCAGCCTACAAGATGACACCTCAACAAAATGAGGAAATAGCTAGGCAGATTCAAGAACTTCTTGACCAAGGTCTCATTAGGAAAAGCATTAGTCCTTGTGCAGTACCCACTATCTAAGCACCTAAGAAAGGAGGAGAATGGAGGCTTTGTACTAATTCTAGAGCAATCAACAAGATAACCATCAGGTATAAGTTCCCTATCCCTAGGATTGAAGATCTCATGGATTGTCTAGGTGAAGCTAGGTACTATACCAAGATAGATTTAAAGAGTGGTTATCACCAAATTAGGATACATGAGGGTGATGAGTGGAAAACAGCCTTCAAAACCAATGAGGGTCTTTATGAGTGGCAAGTAATTCCATTTGGATTATCTAATGCCCCCTCCACATTCATGAGACTCATGAATGAAATTCTCCAGGACTACATTGGCAAGTTTGTAGTAGTGTATCTTGATGATATACTAATCTACAGCAGAACAAGAGAAGAGCACCTCCATCATATTGAGTTGATTTCCAAGAAGCTGTAGGAGGAGAAGCTGAAGATTAATCTGGAAAAGTGTGAGTTCACCAAAACAGAGCTGGTGTACCTTGGTTTTGTGCTATCACATGGCAACTTGAAGATGGACAGTAGCAAGGTAGAAGCCATTCTCAATTAGCCTACTCTCCAAGAGTGTTGGAAAGCACCGTACAGTTGGGGCAGAGGTCTGGCACCTTGTGGAGATTTAAAGGACCGAAAAGGGTGTCAGGAAGTGCATTTGAGTTTACAGGTTGTTTAACAATTTTAAGAGAAAAAGTCAGAATACTGACTAGTAAGGGCTACAAGGAATAGCCCTCTCCAAAGGCAATCTTTTGAGATCGGTAAGAGTGGTCATTGAAGAATCTCTAAGATGGCTTCAAGTGGTTATGAAATGCATCAAATCAGTGTTTCCAACTCCCCTACAAGTAGCTCAAGCATGGTGTTGAAGTTAGCACCTAGACTCTTCTAGGTGTTGAAAGGAGATTAGCAATTTCAAATGGTGTAGAAACTTCAAAGGTAAAGCACAAAGTTGAAAGCTCTCTGAGCATAGTTGGAGTAGGACTAGAGCAATCTTTTAAGCTCAACAGGAACCCTTGGTAGTAGGTTCCAGGCAGGAGACAGTGGAAAGTCTCCTAGAAGGAAGTGCAAGCAACCTTTGGTGATCTATTACATCATATTTGTTGATGATTAAGCCTTGGCATTCTGATTTCAATCCTACTTCTAAAACTTTCAATAAGATCTCGATTTGGGTTCGGCTGCCTAATCTTCCCCTCCATTTATGGACTGACCCTCTTCTGGAGGAAGTAGGTGAATCCCTTGGTGATTTTTTGTTGGTGGATGTTGAATCCTCTAACATTTTTCATTCCACCTTTGCCCGCATACTAGTTGAAATGGATGTTTCAAAAGGGTTGCCTACTGATATTTTACTTAAATCTTCTAAGGGGTCTTGGGTCCAATCCTTGGACTATAAGGGGATTCTCTTTCGTTGTAGAAGATGTTTTAAAATAGGTCATGCTGCTGCACAATGTAGATTTGAGAAAAAAGTTATGATGGCTACATGGTGGAAAGGTGCCTCTCAACAACATTATATAGTTGAGAAGAAATTTGAACAACACAGGGGTTTTTTTGAGGTGGTTGCATTAGAATCATAAGGTCTTGAGGTATCCCCTTTGGATGTCTCAAATGGTGGGGCTACTAATGTTGTACAAGATTATCATGTTCAAACCCCTAAAGAGCAAGAGATTGGGTCTCAGGTTGCCATTTCTAGTGATAGCGCTTTGGCTATCATTTCAGGTGGCTTTTCTAATAAGTATTTTCTTTCATGAAGGAATAATGATGATATCTCTGAGACAGTGGCTGCAGGCATTCATCTTCAAAAAAATTGTGAGCTAACTTGGCTTGATAAGGCAGAGCAAGTGGATGAAGCCTGGATTACTGTTAAGGGCAAGAAAGCTAAATTCTCTAGGCCTTATTTTGACATGACTCTTCATTCCCACAAGAGTAGTTCTAAATGTAAATCTTGATAGGTCTTGTTTGGGGGCTGGCTTTTGGCTGGCTGCAAGTTGTTCTTTTTCAGCTTTGTTTTTGGTTGTAAAGGGTTTTGGGTCCCTTCAAAACTTGCTTTTACCTTAATCAAAAACACATGGTGCATAAAGTATATGGTGTGTGGCTTTTAAAGGAAAGAATCCAGCACATAAAGTCTTTAAAGAACAAGTCAAAGCATGAAACAAAGCACGTATGAGTTAGTGTTTTTGTGTAAACATTTTAGAATGAAGTAAATATTGTTTAAGAAACTTGTGGATTATGTCAAAGTCACACTATGAAGGTGGCACCAAAAGTAAAGAGGTGGCACCATATTTTCTAGAGGTTGGAATGTAAAAGAAGTCTTTGAATTTGTATAATCTTGCATATAAGTATTTAGACTCAGTCAAGTACAAACTTGGCAGCATTTTATAATGGAATTTGAATTAGGAAATTTTTTTTGAACTTGTTGTCCCAAATATCAAGTCGACTCAACCATTTACATGGTGAGGATTGTCAAGTGTTGCAAACATGTGAGTAATTCGTTGCATGAGGATGAAAGGTGGTAGAAATGCTTACTTGTTTGTAGCCCTCGGTTGCTCACAAATTATTATAAATAGAGGTTCCCATTCTACCAATTATTACACTTACCATTCTAGTTTTATTTTTGTTATTCTACTATAAATTTTGTGAGAGAGAATTGAGGATTGTGAGATAGAGAGATTTTCTTGTTATTTTATATTGTTTTGTTGAGAGATCTAGAGAGAAGCTAGTAGAGGTATTTTAGTTTTTCGTAGTGGAAGAAGAAATCAATCTTGAGCCATCAAGCTAGGAGAGAAGATTATTTAGTTGGAGCTTTAAAAAGTTATGTTGATTTCTACTCCCTAATTATTATGTTCAAAATTTTGATTATTACAATGTCATGTTGAAAAGATTGTCTTTTAAGTGTGTTTCATTCTTGCAAGTCTTTTGAAAGATCTTTGTTTATTTCTTTCTTTGGGAAACCTTTTTTTTGGGTTAAAAAGTATATAGTAATTATACTATGGAAGGGGTTTATATGTTTGTATACTATTTATACTATTTGCAGAATGTCAGAACTATACATAGTTTGGAAATGCTCTATGTGCGAAGCATAAGATAGAGTTATACTGTGGATCTTATAGCATGTCATTAGATAGCAATTAAATGTGCTGATTTAGAAGACTTCACTCAAAGTTACTGGGTGATGAATCTTTGGCCAAAGTAGTGTAGGTAGCCATTGTCTACATTGTCAGTTCACTATGTGATCCAGTTTACATTCTAGGTTGGGAAAATCATATATGAGGTAGTAGACATTATGGTAGCTCTAGATTTGTAGGACACATCACTATGCTCAGAAAAGGCTATTTGAAGGATGAGGTTACCAAACCAATCTCTTCATTGAAGGGTAAGGCCATATAATAGTTTGGTAGATGTGAGGGGGACTATAGTTAGTCCATGGTTGGCGAAAAAGCACTTGAGTGATGCTTCTCCTCATGTAGTTGGCAACCAAGATTTGGGAGGACATTCTAGACCATTTGTATTTCTAGTTCTTGTGAGCTTGTTAAAGCAATGTATGTAATCATGTGCCCATCTATATGGAAATTTTAATATGAAATGTTATCTTGAATACATTTATGTAAAGTTAAATCATACTTATATTATTGGAATAATTATTTGATTATGCAATGGAAAAGTTTGGATAAAGTTATATTTCAAATGGTGCATTTATTATTGAATAGAAAAGAAAAGAAAAATTATTGGTTTACTTTAGACACATAGTCAATTACATGTGGGTAAAACTTAGTTGATTTACTAGGAAGAACAATGGGCATGTTACATGTGGTATCAGAGCTACCAAGTTCAACTCTGGAACCTATGTGCTCACTATGTTTCCGATCCAACATTATGTGAATATAATGTTTGGAAATTCTTGTGCCAGAATGGTGTGTCTTAGGATGACTATAGGAAAGTCAGCACTTGGTCGGAAATAAGTGATACCTATAGGCCAAGGAGGAAAGAGAAGCCCTTGTTCATACCATTGAGGGTCCAAGTAATTATGACAATGCCATTTGGCTAAGCGATATTGAGATTTTTAGTCGTGCTCTTTCACAAAATAGTCAAGAGAAGAGAAGGATGAAATATGATGCCAACTTCAACTACTTATCTCATGTCTCTCCTACAAAGTCGGACTCTTTGTCATTTTCCAGGTATATGCCCTAGGAATATAGTGTTAGTCCAGTCATGATATTTAGGGATCCTCGAGTCCATCCCTTAGTGAAAGTCATTCTAATAGCCACAAGTGGCGAATCAGAAGGTTATGTACCTCGAAACTATGTGTTTGGGGAAAATATGAGGGATCATATTATCCTTTCGAAGATAGAAATGAGCAAAAATTTGAGGGTTATACCCCACAAAGTTATGTATCAAAAAATGAATCAGAGGGATATACTCCCTTAGACTATCTAAATAGTCATTCTATGTAAACTCAAGGAAATTGAAAAACCTTTTTTATTATAATAAAAATCTTGTTTTGACAAAATTTATGAATAATTTCTTTAAATAGAATTTCTTATTTGAATGTTAGATCTTTTTGGAATAATGTTAGAATTGAGAAAACCTTCATAGATCTAATTTAAATGAAACCTTCAGGTATAACTATTCTTGGAAAAATGGTTAGGACAAGAACTAACTTTGGGAAAACTCAAGAAGTAGGTCAATGCACTAAGAATGTTGAAGCTAAGTTGGACCATATTCTAGCTATCATGGATGAAACTAGAACAAGAATAGGAAACCTTGAACAAGAAGTTAAGGGAACGAAAAGATTCGATCAAGAAGTCCCAAATAATGATGAATTTCCCAACAATGAGGAAGAATGGGATGATTCCCATAATCATACTAAATTTAGTGATCAAGAGAGTGATAGGTCACAATCATATTTTGAGGGGACCAAAAGGAAGTGTTTTGCAAATGATTTATCACATGACATGAGGAAGATCACACCACCAAAATTTGAAGGAAGTACTATTGGAGATGCATCGGAAGCATGGATTGTGGAAATGGAGAAATATTTTGAAACTATAAATTACTCTGAGGTCACTAAAGTCGTATGGGGAGCATTTCAATTAGTTGACCTGAAGCATCCAATTGATGGATGAGTAAGAAAATGGAGCTAGGGCTTAGTTTTTTAAGTCTCACATGGAATGAGTTTGCAAATATTTTCCATAAATGATGGTTTCCCCAACTCTTCTATGACCAAAAGCTCATTGACTTCCAAAACCTAAGGTAGGGTGACTCCTCAATGAATGGGTATTGGGAGAAGTTCACTCGACTTCTAAAGTACGTACCTATGTATCAAAAGGACGAGTGATTTTTTATAAGAAAGTTTATCATGGGACTAAATGCGCAAATTGGTGGGTGAGGTAGGTGCTCATGGTCCAACTACTATGGATTTGGTGTATGAGAAGTAAATTAAGCAAGAACAAAGGCTTAATTTTATCTCAAACTACCAAGAGAGGAAGAAAAAGAAGCTCGCTTGGTTGCAGAACAATCAAAATCCAAGGAATCCTAGTGAAGGGAAAAGTTATCAAAAGCAAGGGGATAAGGTACCCCAAAATAATTGGAGTGAACCAAGGAGAGAGTGAAGAGGAAACAACAAAAAATTTACCAACTACAAAAGAAATTTTGGTGGAAATGAAAGTAATTATGGAAGACCTATGAAAAGGAGAGGACTAGTGAAGGGATTTTTTACATGTGGTGGGGATCACTACGTGAGTAATTGTCCGAGAAAACCATCTGGGACATAACCACATGGTAATTCTCTTCCACCTCAGAAAGTTGTGTTCCAAAAAGGATTCATGCTGCTATGGATAATCAGAAAGCGGAGTACCAAATAACTCCAGTAGAAGCTTTAGGTACTTTGTCTGGAATTCCTATTTCAATTTTAGTAGATATTGGTGCAATAGAAAATTTCATTTCTCCTAGAATAGCAAGTCAAATGTATAGAAAATTTGGCTACATGAAAAAGTCCTGGGTTGTGGAATATGCAAACTAGACAAGAGTTGAAGTGAGTCAATGTCTATTCAAGACAAGAGTTGAACTTCCAAGTTTCTCAACAGAAGTAAATTTATATGTAGCTCCCTTAGGTTCTTATGATGTCATATTAGGGATGAATTGGTTATGGAAACGTAGTGCCAACATAGATTTTCATTCTAAAACAGTTGAATTCTTAAAAAATCTAGGTAGCTAGGTGTCAATACAAGGAACACCAAGAGAGGTTAAGTTACAACAAATATCTATTGTGCAGATGCATAGGGAAAAGAAGAAAGGTTGTTAAATCTTTGCGGTAAAAATGGAAAAACTTGAAGAAGATAAGGAATTCATTTCTCAAGATGATTTAGTAAACTATGGACCTCAAGACTCCCAAGATGTTGAAGAAGGTGAAGTATTGGAATTAGGAACAACATAAATGGAAAAATATCCTATTTTATAGAATTTTGTGGATGTATTTCCAAAAGAATTACCTACGTTACCATCTAAGAGGATATTTAATTTCTCTATCGACATAGTACCAGGATCGGAACCTATATCAAAAGTACCTTATAGGATGACAACAACTAAATTAATGGAGTTAAAGGAACAACTAGAAGAGTTGTTGTTTGAAGGATTGATAAGACCCAGTGTTTCACCCTAGGGAGTGCCAGTGATCTTTGTAAAAAAGAAGGATGGTACACTGTGCTTATGTATTGATTATCGATTGCTTAATAAAGCAATGATAAAGAACAAGTATCCATTCCCACATATCGATGATCTTTTTGATCAAATGTGAGGAGTACCATTATTTTCAAATATTGATCTACATTTTAGATATCACCAACTAAGAACCAAGGATGAAGATATTTACAAAATTTCTTTTAGAACTTGATACAAACATTATGAGTTCATAGTTCTACCATTTGGAATGACGAATGCACCAATGGTGTTCATGAACCTAGGTAATGAACAATGTATTTAAAGACTATTTAGATAATTTCTTAATTTATGCCAAGAATGAAGAACATCTCAAGCATCTAGAGATTGTTCTCCAATGATTGAGAGAGAAAAAGTTATACAGAAAAATCTCAAAGTGTACCTTCTTCCAAAAGAAAGTACATTATTTGGGCCATGTAATCTTAGCAGATGGTATATCAGTTGAGCCAACAAAGATAAAAGTAGTGTTGGAGTGGTCGGTGCCCAAGAATGTGCTAGAAGTTAGAAGTTTTATGGGTTTGGCTGGGTATTACCATAAGTTTGTCGTAAACTTTTTAAGGATAGCTTTTCCCATCACATCATTGCAAAGGAAGGGGACTAATTTTGAGTGGTCTGAGAAGTGTCAAGTAGCATTTGACCAACGTAAGGAAAGATTAACCACAACACCAATACTAAAAGTACCAGATCTAGATGGTAACTTTGTAGTTATTACGGATGCATCAAGAGAAGGATTGGGTGGAGTATTAATACAAGAAAGGTAAGTCATAGCTTATGAATCTAGGAAATTGAATACCTATGAACAAAATTATGATTTGCATGATTTAGAGCTAGCAACGGTTGTCCATGCATTACAAATGTGGAGACATTATCTATTGGGAAAACCATTTGAGCTGAAGACTGATCACCATGGTCTTAAGTATTTTTTTACCCAACCTAGTCTAAATGCATGACAAAGGAGATTGTTGGAGTTGATATCTGACTATGATTTCAATATCAGTTATATCAAGGAAAAAGAGAATCGGGTTGTTGATGCCTTAAGTCACAGGAGGCATATCTCCACTATTATTTCAATCCAAATTGACTTCAAGTAATAAGTGTAACAAAAATCTAAAGGTGACGAGTTCTATGAGAAAGTTAAGAAATCACTCGCAGGCGATCCACAAGATCAAAGGTACAAGGGATATCACTTTGAACCTAATGGATTATTAATATTTAAGGAAAAAAAATTGTACCTAATATTGAGGAATTAAGAAGCATGGTATGGAAAGAAGTTCATAATGCACCCTATTCAGGACATCTAGGTGTAACAAAGATGTTAGCCAATGTATTTGGAAGGATACGAAAGGAGATGCAACTAGATTTGTAGAAAGTTGCTTAGAGTTCCAAAGAGTGAAGGCAGAGCATCATCATCCTGTAGGTCTATTATATCCACATGAAGTTCCAAAAAGTAAGTGGCAAGTAATTAGCATGGATTTTGTGCAAGGTCTCCCTATGTCAAGGAACAAGGTAGTGGTTGATAAGTTGACAAAAGTAACTCACTTCATACCAATGAATTTGATTGATGGAGCTCCTGTAATAGCATGAAAGTTTATTCAAGAGATATTTAAGTTGCATGGGATTCTTGAAAAGATCATTTCTAATAGGGATGCTAGAGTAACATCTAGGTTTTGGCAAACCTTTTTTTCTACACTTGGAATGAAATTGAATATAAGTTTGATGTATCATCCATAAACGGATGGAAAATAGAAAGTGAACCAAGTATTAGAAGACTTTCTAAAGATATATTGTATGGATCAACAATACAAGTGGGAGGATTACCTACCTTTAGTAGAGTTTGCATAAAATAACTCTTATCATTCTGCAATCAAGATGGCACAATTTGAAGCATTATATGCCAATGTCATGTCCCCTTCCAGTTGACATCTCTCAAAGTTTATGATTAGCCTATTATGCGACCCTCGTAGGCTGATAGGATGGATAGAGGGTCTTGATGGAGCTTGGCTTGGCTTCGGTTGTCAGAATTTTATCAGTTGGCTTTCGTTCGGGCTCTTTCGGATGCCATTTGCCTGAATTGCTATTTTTAGCAGTATTTGGCACTCAGCGAGGCACCCCTACTATTTTTAGCAGTATGGTTTGGTCATGTGCAGAATCATTCACTTATTCACCAAATTTAGACGGTTCGTGAATCAGACACATTTTGAGGGAGATATTAATATTTAATTGATTAATTAAATATTAATTATTCGGAGCTTATTTTATAAAGTTATAATATTTTAATATTATAACTTAAGTGAATATTAAAGGGGTCGACCATCATTGAAAAGGGGACTGTTTTTAATTAATCTTTTAATTAAAAAGAGGCGTCCAACTTTGGAAAAATTAAAAGGTGAAAATACAATTTTATTTTAATGATTGCCTTTTTGGGGAAAAGTCGACTTCTTGAGGTTATAAAGAATTTTCATGGAAAAGAGAGCCATTATGTTGAATATTGAATTTTTGATCAAGTCTTCTTCCGGAGAATGAAGCCTAGGGTTTCATTTGTCTACAGGCATTGGAGAACGAGCCATCTTCAGTGTTGCAATTCAGAGGCTGTGAAATTTCAGCTGATCTATTGCTTTCAGAGAGATATCTTCATTCAGAAGCTATCACAGAACGTTCACAGAGTATTTATCTTCAGGGTTTTCAGTCTGTGCTTTTTCCAGAAGGGTTTCTCTTCTTGAGGTGCCTATTTTACAAGTTCCAGACATTCTATTCAAGGGCCGTACTTTTTATTGTTTGCTTGCTGCTGTTTCCAAGCCGTACCATTATTGTTGTAGGCCGTACCATCTCTAAAAGGGCCGTACTTTTTGTTTAAGGCAAATCGCCTTCTTATCTGATAGTCTGACTTCACCACTGGAGGCGCATATCTCATTGGCAACTTATTCTTTCATCTAGCGCAGGAGAAAGTGGATTTACATTTCAGCCATACCATTTCATGAAGATTATCAGCTGGCTGCAATATCAGGTTTTCATCAATAAAAGCATTATTTTTTTCATTCATCTGTTATCAGATCTCCTTGTAAATCGCTCCAGTAGATTAATATATTGATTGGCATCATTAGATCTCATATTTTCCATCAATATTGGCATTGTAGTATTTTATTTGAATTTATTAGCAATTTCTTGCAAAATCGCATTATATCATTTATGCACAAAAACACCAAAAAAACTAAAAACGTCAAAAACAAGCAAAAACACAAACAGTTCAGAGTTCAGTTAGAATAGGGGTTTCTACAGTCAAGAAGTGTCGAACTCCTATTAGTTGGGATAAGATGGAAGATAGGATAAGAATTGGGCTAGAGATGTTATTGGAGATGGAGGAACAAGTTGGAATTATTAAGCAAAGGTTAGAAAATGCTAACAATGGGAAAAAAAATTATGTTGATAATAAATGTGTACCTAGGAATTTTTTATTTGGGGATAGGGTGTTGTTGAGAGTTAAGCCTCATAAGAGTTCTATCAAGTTTGGAAAGTCATCCAAACTAGATTTGCGCTATGTGGGACCTTTTAAAGTTCTTGAAGAAATCAACTCTATTGTGTAGAGGATTTCCTTGCCACTAGCTCTTACAAGGATGCATAACGTCTTTCATGTCTTGTATCTTGAGGAGTATATAGCAGGCGATAATCATGTTATTGATTGGAATGCTTTATAGGTGCAAGACTCAAAGGTGGTAATGATTGAGCATCTCAAGGTGCTCAAAGTACGTAAGCTCCACTTGTGTAACAAAGAAGTTTTGTAATGCAAGGTCCAATGGGATCAGTATGCAGAAGATTTTTCCACATGGGAAGACTATTTTGAAATAAAGCAAAAGCTTCCACAAGTCTTGCTAGATTTTGAAAACTCTTGAAAACAATGATGTATTGTGTTATGATGTTTTATGATGTGTGCTTCATGTTATGATCATATTTGATACTTAAAAATCATTGGGGACAATGATTCACAAGGGGGGGAATATGTTACACCTCGTGTGTTATTATCTTAGAATTACTATTACCTAGTTTGGTAAATTGCTTCTATAAATGTGAATTTTTTTTATTTATAAATTTTGATGGTAATATGTTGAATAAATGTTTGATTCAATTAAATGCTTTATTATTCAGTATATAAAATATATAATGTGAATATGACATGTATGTGAGGAATATGATTCATTGATTCAGCTAACTACCGGTATGGTGAACTAAGTCGAATGCAGGAACAAGATCAAGCCTTTGAAAGAGAGGAGAAGTATCACTCGAGAGAAGAACTTGGTTTGGTAACCTTTAAATTCAGTCTTATTGAGCTTTCACACACTCACACCCTAGTTGGTCTTAGTTAAGTCAAGTCGGTTTGGGTAATGGGTAAGTGATCTTTTGTTTTGATTATGAATGGTTATATTGAATTGTGATCTTGTTTATGAATATTTGGGATGAGGATGAGATGAAGTCTTGAAGTTGTGTTGAAGTCCAGGTTCCTTGAGGTGTTTACTTGTATATTGATGAGATATATGCATTTAATGTATATGTATATATGTATGTGTCTTTGGTAAACTCATACATGTGAATAAATATGTAAATGAGATTATGTAAGTAGACATACCTACACATGCTCATGGACGGATTACCCATATGCATGGGAATATCAATTGGACTAAGTGACATATATATATATATATATATATATATATATATATATATATATATATATATATACATTTCATGTATATATGTTGATCAATGGAATTATATGTATGAGTTTTATAAAGATATTGACATGGAATTTTATATATATCTATGTGTGTGTAGTATATATATATGTGTGTGTGTGTGTATGATGATATTGTAACATATATATATACATAATACTATTCTTTATATTTGTATAATATAAATATGTTTGTTAATAAAAATATATTTGATAAACTTACGGAATGAATATATATATACATCATTAAATATGCACATGAGTATTACGTAGGTAGACGTACCTACACATGCTCATGGACGGATTACCCCATATGCATGGGAATATCAATTGGACTAAGTGACATACATATACATTTCATGTATATATGTCGATCGATGGAATTACATGTATGAGTGATTGATAAAGATATTGACATGGAATTATATATGTGTGTGTGTGTGTGATGATATTGTAACATATATATACATAATACTATTCTTTATATTTATATAATATAAATATGTTTGTTAATAAAATATATTTGATAAACTTACGGAATGAATATATATATATATACTTCAATAGATAAATGTGTGTATATATATATATATATTATATATAATATATATGAATAAAGCTATTGATATAATTCTCAAGCACATAAATAGCATTGATTATTATTGTTAATATTATGAAGCAAAGCACATATGGTGCATAAAGTATATGGCATAGCTTTTAGAGGAAAGAAGCCAGTGCATAAAGATATTGACATGGAATTATATATATGTGTGTGTGTGTGATGATATTGTAACATATATATACATAATACTATTCTTTATATTTATATAATATGAATATGTTAATAAAATATATTTGATAAACTTACTAAATGAATATATATATATATATATACTTCAATAGATAAATGTGTGTATATATATATTATATATAATATATATGAATAAAGCTATCGATATAATTCTCAAGCACATAAATAGCACTGATTATTATTGTTCATATTATGAAGCAAAGCACATATGGTAACGTATGGTGCATAAAGTATATGGCGTAGCTTTTAGAGGAAAGAAGCCAGTGCATAAAGTTTTTAAAGACCAAGTCAACGCATGAAACAAAGCACATATGAGTTAGTGTTGTTGTGTAAACATTTTAGAATGAAGCAAATGTTGTTAAGAAACTTGTGGATTTTGTCAAAGCCGAGCTATGAAGGTGGCACCAAAAGTAAAGAGGTGGCGCCATATTTTCTAGAGGTTGGAATGTAAAAGAAGTCTTTGAATTTGTATAAGCCTACAAATAAGTATTTAAACTTGGTCAAGTGCAAACTTGGTGGCATTTTGTAATGGAATTTGAATTAGGAAACTTGTTTTGAGCTTGTTGTCTCAAATATCAAGGCGACTCGGCCATTTACATGGTGAGGATTGTCATGTGTTGCAAACTTGTGAGTGAGTCATTGAATGAGGATGAAAGGTGGCAGAAATACTTGTTTGTAACCTTCAGTTGCTCACAAATTAGTATAAATAGAAGCTCCCATTCTACCAATTGTTAAACTTATCATTCTGATTTTCTTTGTGTTATTCTGCTGCAAATTCTATGAGAGTGAATTGAGAATTGTAAGATAGAGACAGTTACTTGTTATTTTATATTGTTTTGTTGAGAGATCTAGAGAGAAGCTAGTAGAGGTATTTTGGTTGTTTGTAGTGGAAGAAGCAAGCGATCTTGAGCCATAAAGCTAGGAGGGAAGATTATTCAGTTAGAGCTTTAAAAAGGCATGTTGCTTTCTACCCCCTTATTATTATGTTAAAAAGTTTGTTTATTACGATGTCATGTTGAAAAGATTATCTTTTTTAAGTGTGTTTGATGCTTTCAAGTCTTTTGAAAGATATTTGTTTATCTCTTGCTTTCGAAAACCTTTCTTTTGGGTTAAAAGGTATATAGTTATTATACTATAGAAAGGGGTTTTTACGCTTGTATACTATTTATACTATTCATAGAATTTTAGAACTATGCATAGTTTGGCAATGCTCTAGGTGTGTAGCATAAGATAGAGTTATATTTTGGATCTTATAGCATGGCATTAGATATAAGTTAACGGGAGGGTTTTTCCTAGAGTTGGGATGAATCCATATGAAAGGGGATAACCTTATAATAGAATACTAATGGTCAATACAAATTGAGAAATTAAATGTGGTGATTTAGAAGACCTCACTCGAAGTTATTGGGTGATGAATATTTGGCTAAAGTAGTGTAGGTAGCCACTATCTACACTGTAAATTCACTGTGTGATCCAATTTACATTGTAGGCTAGGAAATCCATATATGAGGTAGTAGACATTATGGTAGCTCTAGATTTGTAAGACACATCACTATGCTCAAAAAAGGCTATTTGAAGGATGTGGTTACCAAACCAATCTCTTCGTCGAAGGGTAGGGTCATCTACCAATTTGGTAGATGTGCAAGGGACCGCTATTAGTCCATGGTTGGTAGAAAAGCACTTGATTGATGCTTCTCTTCATGCATTTGGCAACAAAGATTTGGGAGGACATTCTGGACCATTTGTATTTCTAGTTCTTGTAAACTTGTTAAAGCAATGTATGTAATCATGTGTCCATTTATATGGAAATTGTAATATGAAACATTATCTTGAATATATTTATGTAAAGTTAAATCATACTTATATTATTAGAATGATTCTTTGATTATGCAATGGAAAAGTTTGGATAAAGTTATATTTTAAATGATTCATTTATTATTGAATAGAAAAGAAAAAAATTATTGGTTTACTTTAGACGCATAGTCAATTACATGTGAGTAAAATTTAGTAGATTTACTAGGAAGAACAATGGGCATGTTACAACAGGGGGGAAAGGAAGACAATTGAGTTCACACCTAATTTAGTGCTTATCAAAGACTTGTAGTAGAGATATTATTATAGTTGGGATAATTGATCATATCTCTCAATTGTATTCATTCTTATATTTTGCTATTGATGATTTTGCAATACCATTGACCAGTTTACACTCATGAATCTAGAGTGGATCAAATATTTGAGAAGTTTAGTCACTTGAACCTATGTGTACTTACATCCACCTTGGTTCATGAGTCTTATGTTAAGCTTTCATCACCTCCCCCTCTTGCATCTTCAAAGATCAATTCAGTTTAGTAGGACGTTACTTGTCTTTTAGTTTCAGCTTTGTGGGATGAGTTTTTGCTAGACATTGTAGTGTTATTTTTTGAGTCATGCATTGCTTATATTGGGAATAAATTTAGGACATTCACTTCCTTTTTTATGATAGCTACAACCCACTAATCATCAATTCGTCATTACCTTTGGAGGTTGTTCTATAGGGATCTTCACAATTATTTGGATTTGATTTAGACATGTGGACACAAGAAATTTTTTGAGGCACACATCATGAGAAATTTTCTCTCATCTCTTTTTATGGAGTTGCTTCTACATTGTCCATTATATGTGTTTCTTCTTGAGGAACATTGTTTGACAATTTTGTATCATCATCAATATTCTTCTTTGAGCATTTACTTTTGGTGTAGGAGCTCCTTCCTTGTGGGGGGATTCATTGTCTCTTCTTTTCTCTCTTATGAGGGGATCTTGATTGTACTTATGTAATTGAAGCAATACTTAGGGGGACATGTTGAGTCCTAGATTCTTTTGTCACATTTATGCATTTATTTATTTTTTCTCTCTTTTGAAGAGTTCTTTCCCATGAGATTTTCTCCTCTTCACTAATTATGAAAGATTTGTTTGTTTGTACATGGGTACCTCATCAAGCCTTGTAGTTGAGACACATTCATGCACATCATTGGATGTCTAGCTTCTCCCTTTGTTGTACTAAGGGGGTGTTAGAGTAAAAAGGTAATCATCTAATCATTAATTAAGTATTAGGTCCCCTTTTACTTTATTTCACTTAAGCTAAACTTAGGAGTGATTTTTCTATTTTTAGGTCACGTAGTCTAGTAACATAGAATGAGGGCGCTTGTTATGATCTAATACAATCCTCACCTAGGGTTTGATCTAGGGTTTTCTTTTTTTCCATAAGGATTCATTCATTGTAATCATTCATTCAAAAATGTTAATGCATCAACAAATTCTCAGGTTGCATAGCAAATCCATTTCGCCTTTCTCTCTATTGTGATAGGTATTTTGATTGCAAGTGATTGGGAGCTATGGGGTTCACTATTGACTATAACAAACACCAACGAAGGGTCTACTAAAGAAAAAGGGCTAAATACTATGAACATAAATCTAACTTAATTGATCTAGATGAGGAAACATTGGAGAATAAATTTGAAGATCATGCTAACTTTCTTGGGAAGGAGTGGCAAGCAACATCTAGGCTTTAAATATTAGATGATCTTAGGTAGACTTGTTTCCCTTTTTGGTCATCTTCTCTCACCTATTTTTGTGTTGAATTTTTGTTATTTTTTTCTATTTTTGTCCTTGCTAGCTTTTGTTTCTTTTTGGATATTCCGCTCCTCATTGAACTTGTATTTCTTGTTATATGGATGATCTTTTATAAAAGGGTTCATGAACTTTTAAAACCCCACTTTTACCACTATCAAAAACATAAAGATAACTTTTATAGACCTTAGAAATAGGTAATGTTGGAGATATGTTAAGATAAGACCGTGGACTATGTTTAATACAAGAATATGTCACTTACAAAATTATTATTACATAAAAAATAATCTAATTAAAATAGACACAAAACATTAAAACACATAAACATAAGATTTTCATCATTAAAATAAAATATAATTACAAATGCATTACATCATATTATATAAATAAATCTTACTCTTACTACAATATAACCTTATTCATTATTATTTGAATAAAGAAATATTTTGTTATATAATATGTAAAAAAATATATAATTAAATATTTTAAAATTTAGTCAAAATTTTACTAACACTTCCATGAATATCCTCCAAGTCTAATGAAGACATCCCTTGTCAAATACACTTGCTAGCACACTTGGAAAGTCGATAATATAACTGAACATGAGCACTTGTACACTCATTGTCAAAAGAAATGAGGCAAAAACCTATTGAGGATCTAATAAAAGATGCATTGTTTGTGAGAAGTATTGCACCTAACAATTTCCATAAACAAAGACTACACATCTTAAAGTACACAATCATGCCATGATGCATGGTTTATCAATTTTGGTGTTCTTCATATGAAACCCCATAAGGAGCTAATTTATGAATTAAATGTTCTAATGGAGATGCTAAAGAGTCAAGGCAGTGTTTAAATATGAAGTGGCTAAAATGCTCCTTCATATTATGCATATTCCAAGGTTGATTAACAATATAATATCTATATGTATAATGAGTAATACAAGTGTGCAATAAGTATGTAACAAAGATAAATGCATGATGGTTCAAGGAGCAATGCTATTGTCAAGATGAGTCTACACTAAAAGAACTCTAAATCTTAAGGCAATCGCTATAACTGATGGATGCAATAGCTACATTGTTCCTAACTTGGAACCTCTTATGTTGCATGCAAACAAGGTTGATACCTTAAAAAATGTTCTCGACTCATTGGCAATGTCAATAAGTATGGGTGTTGGCAGAAATATATAGGAATAACTACCCTTAGCAACTAGCCTATGTATGCACAAACCCTATGCAAAGCATTTAACAAGTGGGTCATTGTGTTGGCTATGTGTTGAATATTTTGCATATTCTACACCTTGCCACTTGTAGTGGACCCCTAAATAAGAAATATGAAGGTGCCACATGGAACATGAGTCATGTGAAATATGAGGCATCATGTGCAAGAATATTAAAGACCATTAGAAATGGTTTTCAACTCATGGTTTATAACCCATTGCATTCTAATATTACTTGATAATTTTCTCTACTAAGAAATATCTTATCATATTGTGAACACTTAAGATAATATGGTGAGAGTTGTCCTAAGATAATAGGATAAACAAGTGTGTTATTGTGAATATCATTATTGTCTTTATAATACAATTAACATTCTATTAGCATTGTTTCTACTACATAGGCTTATCAAATTATCTTCTCTTTAAAGATATCATCACTTATTTGCCGACTTTCATAGTAAGACTAAATCTAAATAGATTTAATATCTAAGCTATTTATTATTATCACAAGAAATATTGTTTTCAATTGAGAAAAAAAAAATCATAAGCATTGAATATAAGACACAAGCAATGATAGAAGAAACCAAACGAATCAATATAGGTCACATAAACCAACAATCACCCGCATTGGTAGGATGTTCATTTACTCCACTTATACACTTCTCAACAAGTTACACATAGGTAGGCTAATCCATTGAAGTTCCAAGACTAGTGCAAAATAAATGTGAGTTAGGCATACTAGGTATACATTTACATAGTCAATTTACACTTCCGTGGTAAACATGACCTGATGGTATCCCATAAACAATGGTAAATATAAGGAAGCCAACAAGGTCGATTTTCCACTTCAAAATTATTGGTACAGTAATAATTTAGTGTCTGGATTTGTACATACTTAAAAGCAGATTCTTTCTGTAGGTATGCTCGTTGTCCTTACTGAAGAAAGACTTCAAGTTTTAAGTTACTGCCATATAGGTAAGACCATGTAAAAGGTCTTCAAATGACATTACTAAATCAACAATGTTTCATGCCTCAGAAAAAGAAAAAAAAACCATTGGGATTATATCCTCTTTAAGGGGGATTATTAACAACATAAATTCGAATTCTAGTTGTTGCTATTTGAGATCTAATGTCAGCAAATATCCTAGGTCAGTTGATAATCGAAACGGGCCTAGGTCAAGACACTAAGTTTTAGTAGTTGCTTCCCCATGGAAGGATTAAAATGGAAACTTTTGGACGTGAGGAGTTTTAGTCGAGGGTGAAAAAAAACGTTATTGGCTTTAGGTGAATTATAAGGTTTATCATCGGTTTTTCTCTACCACACTATACCATGACACGAACCATTTTTCCTTTTCCGTGTTACGTGGCTTCATCTACATTTCTAGGTAAAGAAAAGGGCATCATACTTCAATGTACGACTAAGGGAATTTGTGAAGTTGAAGTTATCATTATCTACATCAAAATTGTGTTAGGATTTATGACTGGCATGTTTCCATCTATTGATGAATATAAGGATTCATTAGTCATGAAATAGTTATGGAAAAATAATACAAACGACATTTTGGGAGTTCGTTAGATTGAAATTATGGTTTAGGATGTCTAAAGGATATGTAAACGTTTGGAATGAACACACTAAATAAATGAGTCATTATTGGGTGCCATTCATAAAGATTTTAGTAAAATATTTGCAAGCAAGATGAAAGTGCGAGAAATTCTTACTGCATTATACAAGGTTACCGTTGCAAGTTGTAGAAAATCTTTTCCATTGTATATAATATCTCATATGGTTTAATTTCAAGCATCTTCCACATGGAAACAGCTGTGGATTGAAATGCCCTCCATGCGTAATGTTATATCTTCTGAAGCTTTTGAAGTTAGCACACCCTATCAAACTTGTGTGGGGTGCTCTAAAAGTATTCAAAAAGGTTGAACTATAAATTTTAATTTCAAGTAATGGAATGCAAGAACCATAAAATAAATCATCGTTCTTTATAAATAAAGATAAACATTTCAACTGGAGCATTTACCATAGAAACAATTTCGCCTATACTCGAAACACTACATTGCATATTGATGTTACTGGAGAGGACGCTGGTACAGTTGAAGTGTACATACAATAATGCTTTGAATAACCCAAGTGTTTTCATTGCAAAAGTTGATTTAGTACAATGCCTAGCCTCACTCAAAAAATTTATTACTCCGGGCTACAAATTACATTTGCTTGGCTTGCACTCTGACTAGCTTTTAGTAAGAAAAAAGCCTTTTAGCTTGCACTCTTACTAGCTCTTAATAAGAAAAAACCTTCCTTTTAAAACCAAATTACATCTTGATGTGGAAGTAATCAGGATCAAAATGATGCAATCTTACGTAACCGTCCTCTCCACCACTTGCAAAACTGCAATATTATTATATTTATCAAAATATAAACTTTTAATCAGTTACTATAAAACCCAGATTTTAAAAAATAGCTTTTAGCAAGAAAGCTACGTATGAAGTACAATAACAGAATAGTTGGAGTAGCAAACAGTGAACCGACTTCTGCAGGGAATATTATATTATCTTGTAAAAACAGAATAGTTGTAGCAGCAAACAGTGAACCAAGTTCTGCAGGAAATATTATGTTTATCTTCTAAAAGTATTATTTGTTACACTAAAAACATAAACAACAAAAAGCACTGGAGGTATATGATTTTAATAAAACACATACATGGTAGAAGATAGATGACAAAGGACAAGAACATGCATCTAACAACTTATCCATTTACCAAAAATAGAAACAAGGAAAAAAAAAAAAAAAGAAAAATATTTTTAATATGGTGACAAGTTAATTGAACTTCATAATGAGCACATCCAGTACTAAGTTATCTATATCAAATCAATGGAACTTTCATGTAACAATGTATCCCATTCTAAAAATTATCAGAGAAAAGGAGAGTAGCGTAGAAACCTTCTTCCATCAGGATTAAAGGCCAATGCATTTATAGGTCCAAAGTGTCCCTTCACACCACCAATTTCTTCTTCAAGAATCTGCAGAGATAGAGAATATTAATGTTTATTTATTTGTATGGCAGTGTGAAAAATATAGAATACCACTGAAAACAAAAAAAGAATAAAACCCTTCAAGCATAGCACATGCAAGATATCAGATTCGGATTGGGATATCACAGTTTGTTACACAAATATGATTGATTGCCTGCAAAGGGCTGTGGTAGGAAGGCATGATCATCTTGGTGACACAAAGGGCTTCCCTTTGCAGAACAAAAAATTATCCTTCCTCTAGATGGCCAGAAAGCATTAGAGTATTGGTATAGCCGTCCATGATTTAGAGTCTTTTATTCAAACAATGCAACTTCAGAATCTTCTCAAAAAACATTGCTTTGTTCATAGCAGCCTTCTGTCATCTTTTCTTCTGAACATAATCCCAAGTCTCACATGGAAATGAAGAGCTTTCAAACACACTGCAAACTTATTTTCGAGTCAAAAGCCACGCTGTCCTGGCACACTAACTTTGAATAGCTAGACTGACAGGCCAGGAATCATGGGAATGAAACAGTTTAATTTCACTAACACTGCCAATCACATTAATAGCATTTCTATCTATCTGTATATGCGTGAACACACATAGGCAGGATATTGGCTTTCTTGAAAGAGGGGGTTGACTTGAAACCCTCATCGACTTTGTGCTGCAATCTTGAGCAGCCATAACTTGTTAAATTGCAGTTCTATAAATGAACTCCAACCACTCAAAAAAAAAACAATCTTAGGCATAGTACCATATCAAGGATGGAAATTTATGCATGTCACAAATGCCCACAATTTTTAACTGCATTATCACAGTGCCAATCGTACTTAACCTAAAAACAACACATCAGTTAATTTTTAAGTGTCCATCACATTCGCATCATGGGTACTTATAAATTGAAGAATGTACCTATATATTTATAATGGGTTGAAGAATTGGCTGATATATATTTATAATATTATCTAAATCTTTGATATATATTATTAACCTATTTAATTTATTATCTTCTGCCAATATATATACAATCCAAAGAAATATTAAATCTTTGTACACGGCTAAAACATTTATATATTTCTAATTTTTACATGTTTTTTGTGTGGATGTACCTAACCCCAAAAAACATTTGCCGTACCAGAAATATCCAATTTCGAACCAGTAACTTAGTCTTTTTAGACATGGGGGGTGGTTAAGGAACATCTAGATGTCCCTAGGCTGTCTCAGGCACAGTAAGACACCCCTCATCCCCAATCAAAAGGGGACATCTCTGCTCTGCAGGGGCAACCTGGGGTGCAGCGAATGGCAGGGAAACACTTCATCCCTGTCCTACAAGACAAAGGACATCCTTGTTCTGGGGGAAACATTCTTGGGGTACACTGATAAAAAAATATAATGAAAAGAATAATATGTTTTGTTGCCTAACGCTTCAAGAAAAACAACTCAAGATGTTACTGTTGTCACTTTGTGCCCCCCTTGTATCTTCCCACTTATTATAGCCAGTCTGAGAAATTTGTGCGGGTCATTGTGTCAAGTTGTACTTCTGGTTGTGGCTTCCCTTTCCCTTCACCTTGTCAATTACCCAACATCAAAAAACCCAAAAAATTGGTTAAGTGTGAGGGTTATGCGAGTTTCCTATCTTGCATAAGGCCCAAATGGTATCTCCAATTCAAATTTGGAGAAAATTGCATATAAAATGGCTACATTATGCTATTGCAAAATTTTCGGGCTCTTCAAGATATTGTGAAAGTTTTGGTGGTATAAGTAACCACATCAGGGTGAAAGTTCCGCAAGATCCACGTTAGCGTAAAAATTCTGCAAGATCCACATTAGGGTGAAAATTCTGCAAGATCCACATCAAGGCCAAAGTTCCGCAAGATCCCCACTAGGCTGAATTTCGTGTAAGTTGCGGTGGTATCAAGCTATATCCACATAAGGGTGAAGTTCCGCAAGATCCACAACACGGTGAGAGTCATGAAAGATCCACATCAAAGTGAAAGTTCCACAATATCCATGACAGGGTCAAAATTTCACCAGGACCAAATGGATGCTTCTTTTTTTTGTAAGATAAGCTTTGCAGAGGTTTTTGGGACTTTCAGACAATATCCGGAGGGGTGCCAGATTTCTGCAAAAGGCCAAATTCACATCCGGAAGGGTGCCAGATTTTCGTGAATGGCCAAATTGACATCCAAATGGGGTTCCAATTTCTGCAAAAGGTCAGAATGGATGAATGGCTACGTTATGCTATTGCAAAATTTTCGGGCTCTTCAAGATATTGTGGAAGTTTTGGTGGTATCAAGCTATATCCACATGAGGGTGGAAGTTCCACAAAATCCACAACAGGGTGAGAGTCGCAAAAGATCCACATCAAAGTGAAACTTCCACAGTATCCATGACAGGGTCAAATTTTCACCAGGACCAAATAGATGCTTCTTTTTTTGCAAGATAAGCTTTGCAGAGGTTTTTGGGACTTTCAGACAATATCCAGAGGGGTGCCAAATTTCTGCAAAAGGCCAAATTCACATCCGGAGGGGTGCCAGATTTTCGTGAATGGCCAAATTGACATCCAAATGGGGCTCCAATTTCTGCAAAAGGTCAGAATGGATGAATGGCTACGTTATGCTATTGCAAAATTTTCAGGCTCTTCAAGATATTGTGGAAGTTTTGTTGGTATAAGTATCCACATCAGGGTGAAAATTCTGCAAGATCCACATTAGGATGAAAATTCTGCAAGATCCACATCAAGGCCAAAGTTCCGCAAGATCCCCACTAGGCTGAATTTCGTGTAAGTTGAGGTGGTATCAAGCTATATCCACATGAGGGTGGAAGTTCCGCAAGATCCACAACAGGGTGAGAGTCGCAAAAGATCCACATCAAAGTGAAACTTCCACAATATCCATGACAGGGTCAAAATTTCACCAGGACCAAATGGATGCTTCTTTTTTTTGCAAGATAAGCTTTGCAGAGGTTTTTGGGACTTTCAGACAATATCCGGAGGGGTGCCAGATTTCTGCAAAAGGCCAAATTCACATCCGGAAGGGTGCCACATTTTCGTGAATGGCCAAATTGACATCCAAATGGGGCTCCAATTTCTGCAAAAGGTCAGAATGGACGAATGGCTTACAAAAAGCACCATCAATGCTGTAATGACCCATACAACTACCAAATCTTATCTGTGGAGGCTCAGAAAAGTATTTTGAACTCATTTTTCACAAATTCTAAGGGGAAAAATGGCACCCATGCTGCATTTATTGATTTACAGACTCCTTTATTGTCAGAAGGCTATCCCTGGCCGCGTTTTGCAATAGATTTTGTGGGGGTTTCTACATTTCCTCCATGGATTCATCAATATTGAGGTATGACTATGGTGTCAAAAATGTTTCTCATGCCTCTAGTTCGAGATTTGGTGTACACATGTTTGTAGTTCATTTGGTAAGGTCGTGGCAAGGGTTGTCTGCCTCTGCCACATGCTCCTCCTTTCTCCTGTGTCTTTTTGGGGAATAAAAAGCATTTTGTATTCATTGTTACGGTTTCTTCTTCCTTGGTTTTCTTCTCTGCATCTCTGCAACTCTTCTTTTGTAAAACAAGCTCGATGACTTTGAATGAATAAAAACTATTATTTTCATCTCTTCTCACTTCTTGCACTCTGTGTTTGAATGAATGTTTATTATCTTCCAAGTCTGTATGTTGTGTTAAACATGTTTGCAGGAGTTGACTGTGGATACTCCTTTTCCCTTTTAGTGCTTGCCAAGCCCTAACCTCCATACACACCCCTTGGAGCTGATATAATAGAGATTTTTGTGGTTCCTCTTGACAATTTATTTCAGTTCTCAGTGTTGTAGTGAGCACAAAGAAACACCATTTAATCTAGGTGCATCACCAGCCTTTCAATTTCTTGTATTTCTAATTTTCTATCTTCCCTTTTCCCTCTAAAAGAGGGTAGACTGGGTTAGTTTTAGAGTTATCCGATGTTGGGCTGGACTATTTGCATCTAGGTTAGGGAAGAAGTCGGCTTTCTCCAGAGGTCTAATCTCCAACTGCAAGGTCCCACATCTTGAGATCAGTCCCATTGTTTCACTAAAATGCTGAACAGCAAGGTGCAATTTCAAGTGACAACAGTTACCTTATACGACAGACAAGCTTCAGCTTGGATCCCACATGAGCTTATTATTCAGGAAAACCTACCTAGGTCTTTGCCCCAGCCTTCTCCCTTAATTTGACATGTCAGTGTGCCCTAAGGATGTGTTCTTGACAATGTTCGATGGGTTCATGATGATGTTGAAATGTTTCCTCTGGGAGCTCAAATTTTGAAAGAATATATTCTCAGTTCCTCTACTTGGTCCTCAAATCTACAGGCCATTGGTGCTGCAAATAGCACACAAATCATCCATTTCTCTCCTATTCCCTTCTATACCAAAAAACTGGATCTCCAAAATGTGGAAGCTATTGAGATTTGACAGACATGTTCCTCTTCTCATAAACATGGCAGCCCATCTAGTCAAATTCCTATAGACCTAAGTTGCTCTTTGGGTAAATAATACTTTGATTTACCAGCGCTGGTTAGAACCTTTTAGTGGTGCTGATGCAAACATCCTAGCACCATAGAAAGATTGGAGTAGGTGCTCCTCCATAAAGTAGATTTCACATTTTGGGACAAATTCTTCGGCATTAAAATAGAGTATGCATCAATATCTGAAGCCAGTCAAGGAGTCTATGTCTGCATCTTACCCTTTAAATGTTAATGTGTGCTTTATATTCCAAATTATGAAATAAGACTAGAGGTTCTTCAGAAATGAGCTTGGCATTTTATTCAATTCTGAACTGTCCATGCAAGCATGGTTTGAACCATAGTTACGAGACTCGGACTCGGCTCGGACTCGGCTAGGGTGACTCGACTCGGCGACTCGGCGACTCGGACTCGGACTCGGCGCAGACTCGGCAAAATGAAAAAAGTTGAAAAAACCTTAGAAAATTAGAGATTTTTAAAGATTTAAAACTTGTTTCAAGCACCCTTTATTGAATACAACACAAATAAAAGAAAATTTGATCACATACACAAATATACAATGATCACATAAGTATAAAGTACACAAATTGTAGTTGCGCTGCTGAAGGAAATAACATACTTTGATATATAAAATTAGTCAAATGTATACAAAACTCATGGAAAATGAAATCCATGACATCAAATGTTCCATACAAATATGAAATATCAAAAGATTCAAAACAATAGCTATAAGTCTATCACTCTATGCCTATGGCACAGTGGAGCCAGCATCCTTCCTACGAAGGCGTCTAAAGGTCCTGGATGATGTTGCAGTTGCAGCCATAGTCTCTGCCTGTGTCTGAGTCCCCATACCACTCTCACCACCAGTAGCTATGTCTCCTCGTGCTCTAGCCTCCTCCTCAGCCATGGCTACAACCTCAGCCTCTCTCTCTGCCTGGTCCACCCAATCAAGGTCCTCGTCACTAAAGACTGCGTCTGTAGCCTCAGTGATCCACTCAGACTGTGGATCAACCTCCTCTAAACAGATCGGGGTGTTGTCGTGGTCAAAAGCCTTCCTGTATCTGAGCCGAAGGTTGTAATGAACATATACCAGGTCATTCATCCTCTCCACTGTCAATCTATTGCGCTTCTTGGAGTGTATGTGCTCAAACATACTCCAATTGCGCTCACAACCGGATGAACTGCATGGCTGGCTCAATATTCGTATGGCAACATTTTGCAGGTTCGGTGTATCAGAACCAAACATCTCCCACCATCCATCTGAGATGAGAAAAAGAAACAAAATCAATCTCATTTCAAGTTTCAAGTTCAAGTTCAACATTTAATAATAAATTATAATATAAAAAGATGAAAATTATTGCCTTAAATATATTTTTACCTGGCATTAATTTTGTCCTACTATCTTTGCACATTTGACGTGCAAAGAAGTCTCCTCGTGCCTTAGTGAAGGCATCTATCTCCTGCACTATCTGTGTAGTAACAGAGGGCAACATTCTCTCTATCGTCGAGTAGAGCCCACTAAGAATTTCTCTATCTGCACGGAGATCACGGCGGAAGTGGAAGGCCGGATTTAGGAAACATGCGGCTGCATGGATGGGCCTATGGAGTTGGTTTTGCCATCTCCTATCAATGATCTCCCAAATGGGACGATACTTATCATCAACTCCACCATAGACTGATCTAATGGCCTCTTTGGCCCTATCCATGCCCTCATATATGTAGCCCATTGCGGGCTTCTCCCCATCTGCAACTCGTAGGAGAACTAGCAAGGGCTCAATAAACTGCAAAGTGCAAACATGTTTCACAAATAAGTAAGTGTGACTGTCAATGAAAATGAACAAATAAAAGTAAGATATGATTAAAAATTAAAACATAATAAAGAATTAAATGTTACCTTCACAATCTCATCTGCTGGTGTCCAAAACCCTGCCTCATCAAATATGCAATCAGCCACAGCAATCCCTGCAGTGCTTGTAGAAAAGGATGAGGAAGACCACTCCTCACTAGCAAACATGCGCCTCAAAGGTGCCCTTGACCGAATCAAGGATTGCAACATGATAAAATTTGATGCAAACCGAGTGATGCCAGGACGAGACAACTCCCTCAACCCCGTGTATTGCCTCATAAGGTTAAGCACCCATGCATGATTGTAAACAAATTTGCAAATGTTTCTTGCTGATTCCATACATGTTTTTATCCATGGGAGCTTGCCAAGATCCTCCATCATGAGGTCAATGCAATGGGCGGCACATGGAGTCCAAAATATAGTTGGGTGCCTCTCCATCAATAATCTACCAGCAGCAACATAATTTGCTGCATTATCTGTCACCACTTGAACTACATTTTCTTCCCCCACATCGGCTATCACCTCCTCTATAGCCTCACATAAGTATGTGGCATTTTTGAATTGGGCGGAAGCATCAATGGACTTTATGAAGACAGTGTCACCTGAAAAAATAAGCAAAACCAAATTACCAATTATTCAATAAATTAAAAACATAAATCAGCCTTATTAAATTATTAATCACTAAATCAAATTCAAATATCAATGTATTAAGGTAAGTACAATTACCTCCAGAGGAAACTAGAAAGTTCAACAGCGTCCTATTTCTCCTATCGGTCCAACCATCAGTCATGATGGTGCAACCAATCCTCCTCCATTGCACACGCTGCTCCTCTAATTGTGCTTTCACATCCGCCACCTTTTGAGTCAAAAGTGGGCCCTTTAATTCATCTTCGCTGGGGGCTTTGAACCCCGCCCCACATATGGTTATTGCATCAACCATGTTTTGCCAAAAAGGAGACCTAAAACATGTCATAAAATGAAAAGATTTAAGTTTTTAACTTTAAATTTGAATTCGATAGTGAGATACATCTAAATTCTAAAACAATAAAATTTAAATATAAATTTTAAAACAATTAAACGAAAAAAGAATTACCTGGCTACATGGAAGGGAATGGTGCAGTAGTACCAAAAGTCTGCAATTGTTTTTTTTGCTGCATCGTGTGCATCCTTGTTCCAACCCATGCTCTCAAGCGACGGTTGGGAACCAGGAGTAGTGCGTGGTACAAAATATGAGTCCACCCTAGATTTACGAACTCTAGGGCCAATACTAATACTGCCACTACCACTAGCAGTAGCAGCGCCACCAGCACTAGGAGTACGCATAGGAATAGATGGTGCAGAAGCAGAAGCACTAGCACAAGCACTAGCACTAGGACGGTATGGAGGCATGGAAGAAGCATCTCCAACAGCACCAAGTCCCTGTCCAACTCCAACACCTGCCAACTCCTCCCTCTGTCTCTTTCTAATTTCTTTTTGCCTTTCAAAATTTTCTAATTGCACCTGCACTTCACGAACAGCCTCAATAGGTGCTAGGGTGCAGCCCACTGCATCATGGATGGGTATGCGTGCAAGGTGGTATTTCAATCTATTTATGCCTCCATGATATATTGTTTTGCAGTATTTACATTTTGCTTCTCCTCTTTTCATTCCGGGAAAGATTTCAGCATGTTTCCAAGCAGGGTCTTTTCTGACTGGGGTTTGAGACATTGTGAAAATAATAATATGGTTTGATTTGCAAATGAATGTGGCTGCAATAACAAGTAGGGTTTGTAAAATTATTTAAGTTGCAAGTAGGGTTTGTAAATAAAAATGCAAACTATAATAATTTAAAAACAATGATTTTACAAATTACAATGAATTATTTGTTAAAAAAACACAAAAAAAACCATTAAAATCAAACTTACCTCTTAGATTTGGCTTGGAATGCAATGCAAACTCCTCCCAATCACTAGCAATGAACTTTCAATGCACCTCCTTAGCAGTATGAAGCTTCCCAAATGATATATGACCTTGCTTTTGTTTTAAACAATTTGCTGGTTGCCCTCTCTTCTCCTCCTATTTTTCTTCACAACTCTCTCTTCTCCTCCTATTTTGCCAAAAGAGTGAAATGAAGTTGCTTTTAGGGTTGGAGAGAACATATAGAACAAAAAAAAAACTAACTTTAACTTTTAGTTTTATGTTTTTTTAGTGTTTTAACTTCTTGCTGCCGCGGCCGGGTCACAGGGTCGGGACTCTCCGAGTCTGGGCGAGTCTGGCGAGTCTGGCGAGTCTGGCGAGTCCGGCGAGTCCGGCGAGTCCGGCTCTGGACTCGGCGTGTCCGAGTCCGAGCTCCCCAGACTCGGCCAGGCTGGCTCGGCCCGGGACTCGCCGAGTCATGGCGAGTCATGGCGAGTCTCGTTACTATGGTTTGAACCTTCAAGAATACAAACTGTCTCCATACAAAATCCCTCTGTAGCTTCACATTCACTGTTCCACACCAGATTTTTCTCTGTAAATTCTCAACATGTGAATGAATGTGCATTGAAATAGATATATTGTATGAGCATAGGAATTGCAGAAGAATGGGAGAATGGAAACAAGAATTTTATGTAATTGTCATATTTATACACTACGTGTCTCATACTCATGGTCTTACTGAAGTTTCATGCCCACCAAAGCAGAGACTTATCAGGGATTGTATGTTAAAAATTAGATATACATACTTAGAGTGATTAAGTAGTCTGCATCTGTATTTACACTTTTAAGCTATGTCACAAGGTTCAAGTTCATGTTCGTCTTTGGCAACAACAAAATTCATATGATGTTTGGCAAGGGAAAAAAATTCCAAAACATCCATGATTAAATTTGCCTTATATAAATTTGATTTTTTTTAAATATAAGTAATAAATCCATAACATTTAAACAATATTATGTTAAATTTGAATATATTATAATAAATTTAAATAATATTATATAAATAATTATATTAAATTTTATATATTAAATAATAAATATATTATAATTAAAAATCTATTTTAAATATTTTAAAATATTAAATTTCAAGATATTGAATTTAAAATTTATTAAGAAAACAAAATATAAAGATATTAAAATTTCTTTTAAAAAACAAAAAATTAAAATAGGTTGTAATCAGCATTTATAGTTGCAAGGTCAATTCCTTGATCTCATTGCTTTGCAAATTCAGTCAATCTGATTCAGCATCAGCACGCCTAAAAATGAAAATCCAAATATTAAAAGTGGTAAGCCCTTATTTGTACAATTATTAGTGCGAATGAGAACGGATTTTTTAAGATTTCTTTGAAGTTCGCTGAGTTTCATATTTGATAGATGAAATTTGGCAAACCCTGTGACTTAGCTTTTAAGTGTTATTTTGTAGTGGACATTTCAAATAAACAAGACAGCTTAACAGTTCCTAGAACTAGAAGACTAGTTGTGGGGTAGCCATTAGTGCAAGACTGGTTTCAAGAATATTAGCCATGACACCACATCCACTCCATTATGATTTAAACTTTCCAACCAAGATTCTCTTTAACATTGAAGATCATTAGAAGCTTCCTTGGGAAATTCATGCCTATATGAGACCTCACCTAGTAAATTCTCCACATTTGTGTGGGTGCACATTGAAATGGATATATCATAAAAGTACTGGAGTTTGAAAGAAATCATACTTCATTTTGAAACAAAATTTTAGCACCCAGATTAGGACAATGCAAATATTTAGATGGCACTTTTATCATGCTTGTGTTCATAATCCAGAAATATTAAGCAGCAACCAGTAAATGGTCCAGGGAAATTACTTTTAAGAAATTAACTCTAACCATTTGGGCCCAACCCAAAAGATTAGCAATGAATCAATAAATTGGTATCGCCAAAAAGTCAAGCAAAATAACAACTGTAAAGATATACAAAATCAAAAGCCTTTAAAACAATTTTTTCTATCAATAAATAATTTGTTATCATAAATGAAATTATAAAATAACAGCAAAGCTACAGCCTCAAAAATATAAAAAGATAATAATATTTGTTTCTAAACACAAAAAGTATATCATCATACCATATGAAAGAATTTTGCTTCAAATTTTCCTGCACGTCTATCTGTGGTGGTGACATCAGATGCACTTTGACCTCCACCAATTACAACCTGTCATAATTAATTTTGCAGCTTTGAGATGATAGTCAATGTTGCTATGTATTTATGCTAACTTAAACAGGAAACGTAAACTATAATAGCTTCAAATTTCAAAACTCAATGATACGTAGTTTCAGAAATGTTGTCAAATGAAGGCCACTTACATGATCAAAAATAGGAGAAATGGCAACTGCATTTACAGGGCGCTCAGTCACATATGTCTTTATAAGTGTTAAGGTTCTGATGTCCCATAGCTAATATTCACCAGGAAAAGAAGGAACATAAGTCCAGCAACTAATAGTAAATTTGCAGTTTTATACATTTTAACTTTTAAGAAACAGTACCTTTGCTGATTTATCTGAAGCTCCTGTGAGGAAGAAAGAACCATCTGCAGACTTAGCCAAAGAAGTTATACCCTTTTGATGGCCCTTTTCCGGATCACTTTCCTTGAGCAGCTTTCCTGTCTGCGGTCAATCCCAGAAACAGAATAAGCAACAAATTACAAATATAATCCTCCAGTAATCTAGAAGTTAACATATTGATTATCACTTTATATATTGTTTTCTGGATTGACACTATTTCAGAGGAAATAAAAAATTCATAGTGATAGCATGTTATGATACCTGGCCAAAACATGATGTAGCTTATAAAACATAACAAAAGTTCTAAAACTGTTTTGACGCAGGAATCTGAGAGGGAACAAAAAATCTGAAACCAAGATCTCTAAGAAATTTGAAAAAGATGTCATGCCTAAAACCTGAAATTTGGTTGTCTAAGACTGAGAACTATAACTGCTAGCAAAAGACTGAAAACTGGAGTTGCTGAGAAATCCAAATCGAACTCTTTTCTAAAATTGGATAATATCAATCTATAGCAATTATTTTCCAACAATGTTGCCTAGAATGGACATAAAGATGCCCTAGACCACAGCAAATATCTAACTAATCATAATGTTCCATGGATACAGATGTCACTCAAAAGCATTCTTAGGGATGCCAAGTCAATCTGTCCTGTATTAGAGATGGGTTTCTAATACTATTACTGTGATTTACTATTGCAATTGCTTATTATTACAAAACCTAAAAATAAAAAAAATAAAAAACGAAACATAATATCAGCTGTATGATCTCAAACAATTATTATACTATTTCAAAATTCAGAAATGAGAATTAACAGTGAATATCCATCACACACCTCTGAATCCCAAAGACGTACAACAGCATCTTCTCCAGCACTGATTATTGTCCTATTTAGGGGGCCCCAAACAGCTCTGTTTATCCTGCCTTTAGACCCAGGTATCGTGAGTATGGACTCAGAATCCTCTGCATTATAGAACATGGCAGTAAAATTGTAAGGCATACAGACCATAAACGTTTGCAACACTCTACTTCTAGAAGAAAGAGAGATCAAACAAGAATACACAAAATAGAAAAAAATTAAACCAACCATAGCATAATGCTGAGTCAAATTAGTTTTTCCTATCTTCTGTGTTAAACTAACTTCATTGGGAACTCGGCAATGCCATTACCAATTGTCATGTGCCTCAGTTTAAGATGATCAAAGGAAGCCTTATTGCTTCCTATCCTTCAAGTAATAAACCTTTCCAGTGTGATGGCTGATGTTTGAATCATCAGTCTACCCCCATCTTGGTTTCAGTGCCTGGGACATTAATCTACCTTTGTCCAGATGCTTTCTCCACGTCAATTTAGTAAACTTTAAATTTAGGGTTCTCCTTATCTTACATCTATTTCAAAGCCTACAATAAGGAGGTATACCGTATTTGTTAAACACTACAAGAGAAAATTTGTTGACAATTACTCATGATTCGCATTAAGATGGCCTGGCCCTTGAAATGCTACAATCAGGATCCAACCCTCGCTTAGAAGCTCATGCCCTCACACCAATTATTAAAATATCTATTTACAGTGAAACTGCAGTATCAGGATACAGAAATAAAAACTTATATAGAGAACCCAGGCTGTGATACAGCTTGCGCTGTCATGACCCTCACAAATTAAGTAATGAAGGTGTCTTTAAACACCACTCTGAGCTGTACATATTTTAAAGAAACATTTAAAAAAATTAAGTAAATACTAAAGTCTAAAATAATTAAATAAAGTTATAAATTTAAATTTGAAGTTGGGCACCACATTTTGGGCCCTAGAGACCTCTTTTCATGCTCTATTAAACCAGGTCGATGGCATTCTCTGGAGGCACTTTTTGAGAGAATAATTTTGCTGATGCTACCCACTCCAGTAGAGATGAAAACCCCTCATTAGAGCACTCGAGGTCAAGATGCAGCCCCTGCCTCACAATCAAAATACCTACAGTGTTTTATCTCTGCTAATTTCTTATCACAAATTATCTGAGCACAGAATATCCATTTTCTTGCTAATATTCCACAGGTTGAGCAGCAGACCTGACCTCGTTTGGAAGGCGAACATCGGTCAGTATGTTTCTGGATGTAACAGGCAGATCAAGCAGATTACTCAGACTGTTGCAGGTCCTGTTTAGGGCGGATTTTAAAGGATTCAGACCTAGCTAAATCTGCCAGGGGTCCTGGAAGTGGCGATTCCAGATCCGTCGCCTAATTGAGGTCACTTGGGGAACAACATCAAGAGCAGGCCAGCAAACCAGAGTTCAACAAATCTTACCAGCTAATGCCTAATTCAGATCTTAACAAGCGGGCGACCTACCATCTCACCATTCATCTGCCCAGGTTACCCTAGCATGAGAAGTTGCTGCCATATTTGATCAGAGGTAGACAAGAAGACTTAACACTTGCCATTCACTGAAGCTCCCAAGCCACGAGTTATAGAAGATCTTCAAATTTTTTTAATCAAACTCTGCCAGGCAAGTCTCGGTCCAGTCCTGAGGACAGATCTGAGGGTTTGGTGAAGAGCACAAAAGATTTACTGAGAGGGGGGGGGTGAATCAGTAAATCAATCACAAACTTTTATTTCTTAAACTTTTCAATCTTTATTACAATCAACCTTTTGATATGAATCAATTTCCACAAGTTGACACAATTTTATTGAAGTATTTTCTTTTTCAAGTAGGCACCAACCTACAAATTTACAATGAGATGATTTAGTAGAATAACTTCCACAAGGAACACCTAGACCTCTCCAGAATTTAGTAGACACCTGCCTACAAGGAGCACCAACCCCTAATGCAAGGCACCAAACCTTGACTTGATGGTAGTGAGACTGCCTTCAATCTGATCTGCACAAGCCCAACTCTCCAATCTGCTCTATGTGATCCAAGATATCACCTTTAGCCCACACAAGGAGGTAGGAATCTGACTGATCTGCAAGCCTTCAATTACACAACTACACAGCAACCTTGATTCTTACTTCATATAAGTATATTGATCAAACATAGTGACTTTTGGCTGAAGCAACCTATCATTTGAATCTGCTCTTTCAAGAAATATTGCGTCCTTTTGTATATGCTTTAATGTATTAGTTTGTTTGTCCAATCTGCTCTTTCAAGAAATATTGCGTCCTTTTGTATATGCTTTAATGTATTAGTTTGTTTGTCCCTTTTTAAGTAATTTTTAATCTCAAAAAAAAATTTAATGAACACAAATTAGATCGCACCATATGGAGATGAGACTCGTTTTTTTTTTAACAGATCGCACCATATGGAGATGAGACGCGTTTTTTAACAGATCGCACCATATGCAATTTTATTCCATCCTTTCAATAAAGCGCTTCATATCAGAAGTGACGACTTTTTATTTAATCACCTTTTTGTCAATAATTCTTCATTTAATGAACTTACGTCTCTTCATTTACTGAATCGTTGTTCCTTTCTCCTTTAAAAAACATCGATACTTTTTTGATTTGTCTTAATAATGATTATACTTATTGTTGAATGTATATGCTTATGATTAATTATTCTCCACGTCTAACTTTCATCCAGGTTGGTAGCAAAAAGACTTCCACGTCAAATATCCTCCATGTCCATGTGCGTTTGAAATAATATCATCCACTATGCTTTACTCAATAGAATACCACGACCTTTTCAATAAAGTCGCCTCTTAATATCATTCTCTCATTTTTTAATCTGACGGACTGATAAGATTATCGGGCCTCTTCAACTGTGTATTTTAGAAAATCTGGAACTGTGACTTTCTTTATTATATTTGAGACTCCCCTTTTTTTTTTGGTAAATCTGGAACAACTTAGCGAATATTTGCGACTTTCTTTATTATATTTGTGACCGTCTTTTAGTAAATCTGGAAATGTCATACAATATCGAGCAAATATTTGTGATTCTTTTTATTATTCCTCCAACCTGTTCTGTGTGTAACTCAAAGAGCTTTATCTTATTGCTGATCATTGTACCGTCCTTGATGTCCTTTATTGAGATCAATAATGATGAGACCTCTTTCACTCTCAATCTGCCGATATTAATGACAACGTTTGTCTGCATATTTGACATCAATGACAACATTTCCAACAATCTCCCCCTTTGTCATTGATGGCAACTTCTCCAAATGCAGATTGCTCCTCTGTTTGCTCCCCCTGTGCCCAATTTCTCCCCCTTTGACATCAATGGCAAGGGGTCTTCTAACAATTTTTCAGCTCCATGAAGCTACTATAATTTGTACGTAGCTCCCCCTGAATGCATGCTTCCATCAATCAACTTGATGGATGTGGAACAACTCTTAATTTGTCCCTTAGATATTCAAATGTATCTTTTGGTAGTGGTTTAGTAAATATATTAGCAGTTTGCTCTTTTGTAGTTATGTATTCTAAACACACTTGTCCTTCTCCTACTTGTTCTCTCAGAAAGTGATACTTAATAGGTATATGCTTGGTTCTTGAGTGCATCACTGGGTTCTTGGAGATATTGATTGCACTAGTATTATCACAATATATAGTGCAAGGATGATCATACTCTACCTTGATGTCTTTCAAAGTTTGTCTCATCCATAAAAGTTGAGTGCAACATGCTGCTGCTGCAATATATTCAGCTTCTGCTGTAGATAGAGAGACAGATTCTTGTTTTTTGCTTATCCACGATACTAGATTTCCTCCAAGAAAAAAGGCTCCTCCACTTGTACTTTTTCTATCATCTACGTTACCAGCCCAATCAGCATCTGTGTATGCTTCAAGAGTGAAATCATTGCTGCTAGGGTACCATAGACCATAATCCATCGTGCCTTTCAAATATTTGAATATACGCTTTACTGCATGAACATGTGTTTCTTTTGGTGCTGCTTGAAATCTGGCCACAACTCCAACAGCTTGCATTATGTCTGGTCTTGTGGAAGTTAGATACAATAAACTTCCAATCATTGATCTATAGAGTGTTTGATTCACATCTTGGGATTCATCATCTTTACTTAGCTTGCAACCTGTAACCATAGGAGTACTAACAGGATTGCAATCTTCCATCCTAAATCTTTTTAACATTTCTTTCACATATTTGGTTTGGGAGATGAAAATACCTTTGCTTAATTGTGAAATTTGCAGCCCAAGGAAGAAGGATAATTCTCCCAACATTGACATCTCAAATTCTTTTTGCATACATGATGAGAATTCTTTGCACATTCTGTCCTTGTCTCCACCAAAAATGATGTCATCTACATAGACCACTACAATCAATAAGTGTCCATCCTCTTCTTTGATATATAGATTGCTGTCTACATCTCCTCTTTTGAAACCTTGCTCTTTGAGATATTTGTCAAGTCTAGAGTACCAAGCTCTAGGAGCTTGTTTAAGCCCATAGAGAGCTTTCTTTAACTTGCACACATAATCCATGTCTTCTGATAGTAGGAAGCCTTCAGGTTGTTCAATATAAACTTCCTCTTCTAAATCTCCATTAAGAAAAGCAGATTTGACGTCCATTTGATAAACCTTAAACTTTTTGTGACTTGCATAGGATAAAAACATTCTAATTGCTTCAATCCTTGCAACTGGTGCGAAGGTTTCCTCAAAGTCTACTCCTTCAACTTGTGCATAGCCTTTGCACACTAACCTTGCTTTGTTCCTTGTGACTTTACCATCTTCATTTAATTTGTTTCTAAAAACCCATTTTGTGCCAATTACATTCTTATCTTTTGGTCTTGGAACAATTTCCCAAGTTTCATTTTTCTCTATTTGATCCAACTCTTCATTCATTGCATCAATCCAACTTTTGTCTTTGCTTGCTTCTTCAAAAGTTTTGGGCTCAACTTGAGATAGAAAAGCTGCATGACAATCTTCATTGTAATTCACCATTCTCCTTGTAGATCTACATCTATCTTGAAGAATCAAATCTTCAGGATGGTTCTTTTGAACAAACTTGGAAGGTGTCTTTGGTGTCTTCATGGGAGTCTTTTGTGAAGATTCTCCTTCTTTTGCCTCTTCCTCCTTTTCTTCCTCTTGAGAGTCCTCATCATCTTTGTCTTCTTCATTCATAGTTTGAACATGGTGATCACTTTGTCCAACTTCTTTGAATTGCTTTCCTTCATCAACTCTTACATTAGCACTTTCAACAATTTTGTGAGTTCTTTTGTTGTAGCATCTATATGCCTTACTTTTTGATGAGTAGCCAAGAAAGATTCCCTCATCTGCTCTTGTGTCAAATTTGCTCAAATCTTCTTCATCTCTTCGAATGTAGCAAGTGCTTCCAAAAATCTTGAAGTACTTGACAGTTGCTGATCTTCCTTTCCAAAGTTCATAAGGTGTCTTCTCATTGTTCACTCTTATTTGTGCATGATTCAGAATGTAAACTGCTGTATGAATTGCTTCTTTCCAAAAGGAATCTGCTATCTTGTTTTCATTTAGCATTGCCCTTGCCATTTCTTGAACTGTCCTATTTCTCCTTTCTACAACCCCATTTTGTTGAGGGGTTCTAGCTGCAGAAAATTGCCTTTTAATTCCATGTTCTATGCAGAAATTTTCAAATTCTTTTGAAGTGAATTCTCCTCCTCGGTCTGATCTAAGGCATTTTATCTTGCAGTTTGCCTCATTTTCAACCAGCTCCTTGAATGCTTTGAATTTGTCAAAAGCTTCAGATTTTTCTTTCAAGAATGCAACCCAAGTCATCCTTGAGAAGTCATCAATCAGCAACATAAAGTATCTTTCTCCATTCATGCTTTTGGATTTTGTTGGCCCACAGAGATCTGTATGTATGAGTTCTAATGGTTTTGATGAAGTATGCTCTTTAGACTTAAAGCTTGACTTTGTTTGCTTTCCAAGTTGACACTCTCTACAAATGATATTAGAAGGTTTTGTTATCCTTGGCATATCTCTCACAGCATTTGATTTGCTAATTTTGACAATATTATCAAAGTTTAGATGGCCTAGCCTTTTGTGCCACAACCAACTCTCATCCTCTTGTACTAAATTGCAGCTTTCACAACTTATCTCTTTTAGGACATACAAATTTTGTTTCCTTTCAGCTTGAGCAACCAGCTTTCCATCTTTCTTAATATCACATGTATTAGAAAGAAATGTGATACTATGTCCTTGATCACAAAGTTGACTTACACTTAGCAGATTTTCTTTTAGGCCCTTAACATACAAAACATTTTCTGTTTTTGTTCTTCCATTATCTAGACTGAGTGTTCCTTTTCCTTTTATTTGTTTTCTTGAATTATCACCAAATCTTACTGTTCCTTCATTAGTAGGTTCAAGAGAGATGAATTTGCTCTTGTCACCTGTCATGTGCTTTGAGCACCCACTATCAATGTACCATCTATCCTTCTTACTTTCAGCATGTAAGGCAGTTTGGATGAACATTGATTTCTCCTTTTTCCTCCATACTTTGATAGGTATTTCTTTCCTCTTAATAGATTTATCTACCTTCTTGTTTTGTTTTGGAGAGTTATTAAAAACTGACCTACAAGCTTGAGCTTTGTGCCCAAGATTTTTACATTTGTAGCATAGATCATTATAGTCTATTAAAGGTGTGAAAGGATTATTATCTCTCCTAAGGTAGCTAGAACTATTTTTCACTTTATTTTTACAATTTAAGGCTTTGTGCCCAAATTTGTTACATACAAAACAATAGCCATTAAATGCATAGAAGTGCCTACTATTCAATCTTCTTTTAGAATCAGCACTTATCCAATCTTCTTCTCCTTGGTTTGAGAGAGTCTTGAAATCTTCTTTGGAGTTAGTGACCTTCTTGGATTTTTCTTCAAAACTGCTTCCCATTTTGCTTTGAATAAAATCTTGAGCCTTCATTAGCTCAATCAGCTTGCTAGATTCTTCATCAATCTTTGAGTGTTGATCCTTTGCTTTCTCCAATTCCAACTTTAGCATTGCTATCTCTTGCTCCAGCTTGTCACATTTCATCTCCTTTGTATTGAGTTTGTTTTTCAATTCATCTTCATTTCTTTCAGCTTCCATGATTTGAGTTCTCAAATCCTCAATGGTTTTGCTTGAATTCTCCAAGTCATTTGTCATTTCTTTGATCTTCAACTTGTACTTGGCAGCCTTCTTCTTCAAGTCTTCATTTTTCTTGTAAGCATAGTGCAATTCTTCCTCAAGATCTACTTCCTCTCCTTCATCTTGATCTATTTCTTCTTCTTCTTCACATTCTTGTTCAACTTTTTGTTCTTCACATTCAGCCATAAACAATATTTCATCTTCCTCATTGCTTGAGCTATCTTCACTTTGTTCTTCAGAGGAGCTGCTATCTTTCTTTGAATAAAAACTCTTTTTATGTTTTTGAAATTTCTTCTTTGAGTTGAAATTCTTCTTTCCCTTTTTCTTATTGCTGATTTCCTTTTCTTCTTCACTAGAACTGTTTTCATTTTGAGGACATTTTGAAGCATAATGTCCAACTTTTCCACAATTGAAGCATTTAAAAGGAAATTTTCCTTTGTATTTTCCTTTTCCTTTCTTAAGTTTTCCCATGAAGTAAGATTCAGCTTCATCACTTGATTTTTCATCCTTTTCTTCATGCTTGTTCTTGCCCTTTTTGGTTGCTTTGAATGAGACTTCCTTTTGTGGTGATTTACCTTCAATCCTCATCTCATAGGCAGCAAGAATACCATGTAATTCATCCTTCTTCAGCTGGTCTAGATTTGTTAGTTCTTCCAATGCTGCAACTTTGGCCTCAAATTTTGTAGAAAGAGATCTTAGAATTTTGTCAATAATGAATTCATCCTTGATTTCTTCACCAAGTCCCCTCATGATATTCACTAATTCATCAACACGAAGAAAATATGAAGCAATGTCTTCATCATCCTCCATTTTGAGAGTTTCCAACTTTCTTCTATGAGTTTGCAACTTTGCTTTCTTAACTTTTGCATCTCCTTCATAGATATTTTGAAGCTTGTCCCAAATCTCTTTTGCTGATTTGCACCTCATGACTTTTGTAAATTCAGAATCTGTTAGGCTGCAAAGAAGAGCATGCTTAGCTTTTGCATTGTCTTCACTTCTCTTCTTTCCTGCTTGATCCGTTGGAGGGGTAGCTGGAGGTGAATACCCATCTACAACAGATTGCCACACATCAAACCCAAGTGCATTCAGGTATGCTTCCATCTTGATATTCCAGAATGCATAATTAGTCCCATCAAAGATGGGTGCTTTCACCATGTTGCTCTGATTTGCCATAAGTGCTCTTAAGGATCTCCTTCAAGCGATTAAGCTCTAAAGAAGGACCTTGCTCTGATACCAATTGAAGAGCACAAAAGATTTACTGAGAGGGGGGGGTGAATCAGTAAATCAATCACAAACTTTTATTTCTTAAACTTTTCAATCTTTATTACAATCAACCTTTTGATATGAATCAATTTCCACAAGTTGACACAATTTTATTGAAGTATTTTCTTTTTCAAGTAGGCACCAACCTACAAATTTACAATGAGATGATTTAGTAGAATAACTTCCACAAGGAACACCTAGACCTCTCCAGAATTTAGTAGACACCTGCCTACAAGGAGCACCAACCCCTAATGCAAGGCACCAAACCTTGACTTGATGGTAGTGAGACTGCCTTCAATCTGATCTGCACAAGCCCAACTCTCCAATCTGCTCTATGTGATCCAAGATATCACCTTTAGCCCACACAAGGAGGTAGGAATCTGACTGATCTGCAAGCCTTCAATTACACAACTACCCAGCAACCTTGATTCTTACTTCATATAAGTATATTGATCAAACATAGTGACTTTTGGCTGAAGCAACCTATCATTTGAATCTGCTCTTTCAAGAAATATTGCGTCCTTTTGTATATGCTTTAATGTATTAGTTTGTTTGTCCAATCTGCTCTTTCAAGAAATATTGCGTCCTTTTGTATATGCTTTAATGTATTAGTTTGTTTGTCCCTTTTTAAGTAATTTTTAATCTCAAAAAAAAATTTAATGAACACAAATTAGATCGCACCATATGGAGATGAGACTCGTTTTTTTTTTAACAGATCGCACCATATGGAGATGAGACGCGTTTTTTAACAGATCGCACCATATGCAATTTTATTCCATCCTTTCAATAAAGCGCTTCATATCAGAAGTGACGACTTTTTATTTAATCACCTTTTTGTCAATAATTCTTCATTTAATGAACTTACGTCTCTTCATTTACTGAATCGTTGTTCCTTTCTCCTTTAAAAAACATCGATACTTTTTTGATTTGTCTTAATAATGATTATACTTATTGTTGAATGTATATGCTTATGATTAATTATTCTCCACGTCTAACTTTCATCCAGGTTGGTAGCAAAAAGACTTCCACGTCAAATATCCTCCATGTCCATGTGCGTTTGAAATAATATCATCCACTATGCTATACTCAATAGAATACCACGACCTTTTCAATAAAGTCGCCTCTTAATATCATTCTCTCATTTTTTAATCTGACGGACTGATAAGATTATCGGGCCTCTTCAACTGTGTATTTTAGAAAATCTGGAACTGTGACTTTCTTTATTATATTTGAGACTCCCCTTTTTTTTTTGGTAAATCTGGAACAACTTAGCGAATATTTGCGACTTTCTTTATTATATTTGTGACCGTCTTTTAGTAAATCTGGAAATGTCATACAATATCGAGCAAATATTTGTGATTCTTTTTATTATTCCTCCAACCTGTTCTGTGTGTAACTCAAAGAGCTTTATCTTATTGCTGATCATTGTACCGTCCTTGATGTCCTTTATTGAGATCAATAATGATGAGACCTCTTTCACTCTCAATCTGCCGATATTAATGACAACGTTTGTCTGCATATTTGACATCAATGACAACATTTCCAACATTTGGGGCGAGCAGCATAGAAACCCAAGACATATTCACAATTTTTCTCCAACTGAGAAGGCCTAAAGTAGCAAAGGGTAACTAATTTATACACTCAATCATATGTAAGCAGCAGTTGTAGCTGATTTTTAACAGATCTGGGCAATCTGCATTCAAACAAATTGCAGGATGACTCTTAAGGGCTCCTCTATTTGAACACATCCTATACTGTTATTCTGATGAGTTCATGAATGACTCTTGCCAAACAAAAGGCTTGCAAGGCCATGAGGACTTTCATTGGCATCCCCTCGTAAAAAAAGGCATTTAATAGTGTCTTACTGTTCCTTGCCAGTCATAGAGATTAAACGGCTGTAGTTTTTGTGATCTTCTGTGAATCCATAGTTAGACATTCCCACTAAGCATCAACAATCTGGAGATTATTTTCCTCGAGCAAATTATTATTTTATTATCTTTAGTTTGTTACAACTTACGATTACAGTTTACAAATTAAAGTTATGATAATGATGTTAACTTAGTTATCATAACCTTAGTTTTCAACATTAAAAAGGATTCAAACAAACTATATATTAATTATATTTTCAATTGTTTTTTAAACTTTTTATTAATAACTTGAAACATTTCCTAATTATTCACTTCCCACATTAAATAGATTTAAGAAAATCATTAAATTAATTATAATTTATATTCACTTTATGCTTTATAACTACAAAATAATTCTCTGTTGGTGTGAATAAAGTCTTGTACCTAGTTAATTCTTTATTAGGGACTTAGGGGACTTATTCACATGTTAAGTTTACTTAGGATATAAGCTTTCTTCTAGAAGTCTTAGTTGTCTTATCTAGACTTTACATTATCCTAGGTAGTTATGAGTTAGTTGTCTCATGTGATAGGATTAAGACACTTGTCATGATCTTGTCTAATCCTATCTCTCACCTTGCCTTTATAAGCAAGGCATCTCTAGCATATTTTAGCATCTTGATCATCTTGATCACATCTTGATCATATTGTATCATATTGTAATTCTTGTTTGGTGGAATAGCATCTTTCATCGTTGCTTCTCTCCATTGCTTGTGGAGGTTATTTGGTGTTGCAGATTGAAGATCTTGGTTGCTCACTTCAACATTATCAAATTTAGCGGAATCAACAAAAGTACTATTTTTAAAGTTCAAATATATAGTGGGAGGTACCCTTCTCCCTTCTTCCACAGACTGAAAAATATAATATATCAACTTTGGAATTAATAACAACGTAAATCTTAATGACCACACCTTCAAATTTTAGAAATTTAAAATAAATAAATAAAGCAACTTATTAATTGACTTCATAATTTTATTTATAATGACAATTATCCCAACCATAACAGCAAAAATCTTATGGGGAAAAAATCAGCAAACCAAAACTATAAGATTTTTCAAAAAAATAGGATTTAACAGGAAAAATTGGAATTCAAAAAAATGTACAAAATTGTAGAACAAGACAAAAACTTCTTGTTTTTTATATTTAAATGCATTTCAATAGCATAAAGATATTCAAACATCTAGGTTGTATGATGTTCATGATCTACAATACAATTTCAAGGAAATGTCCAAGTAGAGCCCATACATTCTAAATGAGGAACTTGCGCAAAACCCATGCTCAGATGCCAGATTTTCAGAAACTTCTTTATGAAGTTTGTACAAGTCTTTAAATGAAAATTGTGCAAACCATATGCTTAGCTAAAAGTTGTGCATCATATTGTTGGGTTATGCAACTACAAAGATCTCCCTTAATTAAGATCTCGCCTTTTAAAACAACCATTTCTCGTGTTGGAAGCTTTTCTGATAAGGAGACTCCATTTTGATCTCACAGTTAAGACATCTTAGATTAACCGGCCGGGATTTGTAGAACTCCTTAATCTTGCAGACTGTCTTTCCATAAATGATATTCTTGCAGAGAGATGTGGATAATTTTAAATAACGTGTGCTTGACAAATTCTAATAGAGTCATCATCCAATGGAAATCACATGATCAAATGCTTGACAAAAGTCTTCACATTTCATTTCTACAACCCATTTAATAATAACAATTTACAAGCTTTGACAATGCAAATCTGAAGTCATAATTGGCTTCTGCTGCAAATTGACATATCCTCTTTCTTGTCATAAATGAGTAGACCAACTTCTCACAACATGTTCTGAACATATGTTTCAGAGTAAGTTGTCAGTGGGAAACCAATAATTCCACACTTTTCTTAGGCAACAGAGCTGTATGAATTTCTAACAGGAAATAAAATTTAGTGATTTCATTCTTTTGTGTCCCTCCAAATTCAAGAAAAGCTATGAGCAATTAGCTTTCACCCTATTACTCACAAATTAGAAGGCCAAAATACATTTTTGAGTGAGTAGATTATGTTCATATTAGAGATTGTTCAAGTTAACTAGGTAAGATAAGAAGCAGAAAATATTCATATATTTTCTAAGTTTAAAGACATTTTCTAATTTTATCTGTTCAGAGCCCCAAATGAGATAGATATACATTCTTTGAACATGGCATACCTTGAAAACTGGTATTTTCTGACTGTTAGCTTTTCTCTCAAAGATTGAAGACATGAATAAAGGTATTTCACAAGGAGAATTGTATAGCAACCAAATTTACAATAACAAAAATCTACCAACAAGTCACAGCAGCAAACAAACACAAGTTGCAGCAATCTTCAAATAAAAACACCTGTTCACTCATGCAGTGACAATCTGGAAAAAAAGACAGTCACTGCAAACCCTGGGGTGTATACGAAATAGAATCATGCCATGACTGCACCCTGCAAAGTCAAAATAATTTTCCCACCGCAACTAGAGGAAGAAAAACAAAAAGATACAAAAATTGCAGGTAAAAACCATATAGAAAATCACAGGTAAAAACCCTATAAAAAATTGTGATTATACTAATAAAAATTGCTGTTTTGTGATTTTCCTGATTTATGCTTCTATTATCTAACTACCTAAGTTACCGAATCGCTGCCCTGCACCCGTCAACTCTGGAAACGAAACGCATCCGGTACAGAATCAGAATCGATTCGCCTGTGGGTACCCACGGGAATCGATTTTTCGTTTGCAGAGGCGTTTCAGACATCGGGTGAACAATTTCAGCCGTTTCCAAGCCTGACATGGCATGCCCAAGTCAATTCCGGTGATGTTTGACTTGCAAACCCCAGTAGAGCTTCTACACATCCCTCGATACAAGCAATGACATCTCCTGGATTCCCTGTTTGACCCCTCCAAGTCATCCACCTTCAAATACCTAAGCTGCCCTTTGAAGATGTGCCAAGCACTAGGTAGCAATTCAAACTGTGGGAATTACAACTGTAGCATTACGCAAACCTACAGCGACGAATCCAAGGGGAGTGTGCTGCTCTCAACGGACTCGCTGGTCGTGGGCTCGCAGTCCATGCCGAGCTTTATTTTTGGCTATGCCAAATCTTGGGAAGGGCTTATCACCTCCATGCCCGGTATGGTCAGCTTTGGCAAGTGGTCGCTCTCGTTTGTTTCAAAGATGGCCAAGCTATTTGATAAAACCTTCTCTTATTGCCTCCTGTCTTTTGCATCCACGGGTTGCTTTGCACTCAGGAAATCCGCCCTTTCATTCCCCGGACTGTAGTTTACATCCCTGTTGACGAACACTGACAAACCTTTGTTCTATTTTGATTGTGTTTGATGCATCCACAGATTTCAAAAAAATTGTGCCGATATCACAAGACACAAGGAAGTCAATGAGTGTTCAATTCCTCCTATCCATCCATCCATCTGACAGTATGCTGCAACCAATCTTTGCCCAAATCAATCAATGTTCAGCAACAACATCATTAACATCCTGTACTGCATCATTAAGCAAAGGAAGCCTCAATGACTCATAAGATGGGGCTTTGAACCCAGGACCTACAAATGCAATAACATCCACCATACCTTGCCAATATGGAGACCTGGCAATATGGAATGGCAAGCTAGAGTAGTACCAAAAATTTGCTATTGCCTTCTTTGCTTGTTCATGGACAGTCTTCTTCCATCCTATACTCTCCAAAGTGGTCTGTGATCCTAGCGTAGTACGAGGTGCGAAGAAAGAATTTATGTTTCCTCCACCTGTGTTTGGGCCACGTGCTGTAGAAGAAGGTATCGACCCATATTCCCGTGCACCATCTTCCTCATCCAAGTGATTCCTCTTACCTTCTGTAGGATTGGAATCTACTTCATTGCCGATTCTTGCCCTTTTAGCCTTACTCTTTGAAATCCCCTCAAAAGCTTGTTTTGCCTGGTACGTGACTTTCGGAGGGCATTTTGTGCAAATAATTGTGTTATTTCTTGGCTCATTTGCCAAATGCCATTTGAAGCGATAAATGCCACCATTGATGTCACTCAAACACCAATTGCATTTAACCTTCATTGAACCCGATATTGGAGTGCAATGTGTCCACGCAAAGTCTTTTACACGTGGCATTGTGATGTATTCTACAAAAGTATTTTAATTAAGTCTAGTATAATACACATTGAACATTGATTCAACACCTTCTACAACATTGTTAACTTCTCGTATGTAACAAATTGGTGTAGTGATCAAAAACAAACACTCCACAAAGCATAAAAAATTAAATGTCGAGAGGTTGAATGATTTATTTCTTTTCACTACAATCTTCATCTCTACTCTCTAGAATCATTTGATTTATTTCTATTCACTACAATCTTCATCTCTACTCTCTAGAATCATTAATACTCGAACTACAAATTTCTGTTCACTACAATCTTTCAAGAACTAAAAATTTACACAATCAAACTAGAGCTGAAGAAACATTAATACTCAATTAAACTAGAGCTGAAGGATCATTGAGCAAATGTGATTTTTATGCATCATATTTCTGCTATTATTTACCACTGTTTCTTGTAACAAATGAATATAATTATATAACTATTTTTTTCAGTTTACTATTCAGAGTAGTTAACTAAATTTTAAAGTAACAATTATTATTATTAATACTAAATAAAAACAGTAAATAAAATTTAACAAATAGAGAAAAATGAATACTAAATAATACTAAATGAATATAGTAAATAGCAGTAAATATCAGTAAATACTAAATATTAAATAATAAATACTAAATAATAGTAAATAAAAAATAATACTATATTTAAACACTAAATAATACTAAGTAAAAAATAATACTAAATAATAAATACTAAATAATAATAATAATAATAATAATTAATACTAAATAATACTAAAATAAAAAATAATACAGTATTATTTAAATACTAAATAATAATAAAACTAAATAAATAAATAAACTTATTTAAAAATAATACAGTATTTTTTACTAAATAATATTATTAGTATTATTTTTCCAAATTCAATATTATACTAAATAAAATTATACTGTATATAAAAAATAATACAGTATTTTTTACTAAATAATACTTATTTAAAAATAATAATACAGTACTTTTTATTTAGTATAATACTGAATTTGAAAAAATAATACTAAATGAAATTATTTATTCAAAGTTCTGTCTTCATGGAAGAACGGAAAAGACAATTTAATTTACGAAAATAAGCTCAATTCGCGTGCCTAAGTAAATTACTACATAGAAAAAAAATATAATACTAAATCCTTAACAGAGAATATGCATAGTATTTAGGGAAAAACGCAAGCCTACCTGGAAATCCCATGTCTAAACTTTGAAGGAAGAAATGCTGAAGTCGGCCGCTTTCAAATTCGCATCTGAAGTCCGCCGCTTTCAGATTTGTGTCTGATGTCTGATGTCCGCCACGTTTACACTTTCAACCTTCAACATTCACGACTACAACTTATAGAATTTCGTGCGGTTTTAGGGTTTCTTTTTTTGGCGGGAATTTAATTGCAGGTAGGTGAAAAGTTTAATCGTGATTTTTTCAAGATTTAAACGCGATTAAAACGTTGAATTAGTCATTGACTATCGTCAACGATTTTTTGAAAAAATCAAGGAAAAAATCGTGCTGGGTGCCGATCTTTTCAAAATCGCGATTAATCGGGAATTTTTCCAAATTTCTGCTTCTATGAATATATATATTGATATAATTTCAAAAAAATAATATTTTATTTACATGATTGAATTAAAATAGTAAAACGAAATATAATATTATTAAATATAATGTATTATATTATTAAATATAATATATTATATAATCTATATCTAATATTATTCTATTGAATAAATAATGATACTTCTAACATATCCCTAATCTATACATATATATATATATACAAACGTACCCAAAACGTACCCACCCCTCCCCAAAAAATTGTTGTACCCACATACCTATAACCGTCCCCATACCTGATTCGGCAACTTAGTCAACTACTTTAACTTCCATTTTTATCTTAAATTTTAGATAAAGAAAATAAAACTCTATCATTCAGATTCAATTGTAAATGATTTTCAAAATATATCTTTACCAAACTTAGACACAATGTCAAACCTTCTGACTTGACAACAATTGGGCCTATAATAAAACAGAACATAAAAAGTTCCATTATAATTGATGTTTGTACCTACTAAGCTATGTGGAACTTTTCAAACTACCAGAAACTAAAGTAAAGAAAAAAAATATAGGCCATTTATGGATGCTTCAAAAATGGGGATCTAATAGAGGAGCACAAACTAAAGGAAAAATATAGACAATTTAATAATTTATAGGATGCTTAGAATACAGATTATTAGAGGAGCAGAAACTATAAGAAAAAGATGGGCAATTCATTGGATGCTTAAAAAACACGGATATAATAGAGGAGCGCAAACTAAAGGTAAAAGATAGGCAATTCATTGGATGCTTAAAAAACATGGATAGAATATAGGAGCACAAACACACCATCCTCGATTTGTTGTAGCTCATCATTTTTCTGATCAGAGTTCATATATTTGGTAAGTAATCTAAGAACAAAAAAAATTATTTGGTTACCATGTATGAAAAACTGTGACATGTTTATTTACAGACTGCAACAAGAATTCTCAATATCATGCATCAGCAATCTCAAGAACCAGGAACAAATTTATTCACTTACGCCTTGACAGATCCTTCTCAATCCGCTTTACATGAATGGCTGATCTCAACTCCATGAAAGGGTCAGTGGTGATTAAAGCAAGCTTGTCTCCTTCTGAGAAGTCCACAGATCTAGCCGGGGAATCAAATTTGAAAGAAAATAACTGTGTTCCATTCTCCACTTTCCATAACTTGACAGTCTGATCTGCACTACCAGTTATTAAACGTGTAGAATCCCCTGCATTATAAACCCACTTGAGTAAAACATTCAAAAATATGTTCTCACTGAGCTCTGAGAAATTATCTATGATTTCAACTAACGTAAATAAAATTATAATAGCAAGACTAACTAAAAGGAAATACAACTCATGACAACTATATAACACTTTTAACCAGTAATGTGATGTAAATGTTGAGTAAACCTGGTCACTAGAATTTTAATTTTTCATGGCTTGTTGTCTTCTTTGAAGCCTATCATTAAGAACAGATAATATAGATTGAGAGTTAACATAAAATACTAACTATAGAATGCCTCTGATCCATGTTGAATTTAGAATTAATCAAAAATCCATAACCCAAACCCATGGAGTAAAATTCTTCACAAAGCAAGAGAGCCATTGTTATATGCAAAGCCTCTCCAATTAGGTCAGAATTTAACATTCAGGAACGATAAGAAGAACAAAATATTTTCTTGTATACTCCCTGCTTAATTTGACTACAGAATTGCAGTCCAGATAGGTTTTTAAATATGAGCTTTTGGATCACAAAGACAAATTTGACATCCCAGACTCCACAAAATTTATAGGAAGAATGATGGATAATGACAAACCCTCGCCTATATAAACATCTTGATCTATGTTACTGGTTTGCTGCTGTAACTTAGCAGATCCAGAACCTGGTCCAGTGTGGACGGAGGTGCAGCCAGGGTTTGCACTTTCACCTATGGATTTGTTCGGGATGTAACTGGGAGAACCATGAAGAACCTATAACGTTTTTTGCAGAACCCACGGCAAAACCAGCAGAAACTCACAAAAAAAAATTAAATTGGTTTTTTAAATTTTTTATGGTTTAAGTTATTTGACTTTGACTTGAATGCATCTTGATCGCCCATTGCCCTCCTGATCACAAAATTTATTCATATGACCATGGCAAAATAGGTCTGTGAGGTAGAGTTCATAGCGAGGAAGGGTTCAGCTTGCATGTAGAATCAGACAAAAGCAAAGTGGATTAAGTTAGCCAACTCCATTTCAATCAAAAGTGAGTGGGAGTTTGAGTACTGGATAGCATAGCTAAATTTTAACCTTCTTTAATTTTTTTGTTTTGTGATTGAAACTTGTGTGGTGTGATGCTTTTCCTCAGTGAGAAGCTGATTTTTCTGTTTTAAAATTTATTATAATGTTTAAATTTATTTTTTTATGTAGTTTATATACCATGGGAAAATATAAATACGTGAAGAGAATAGCACCCAGTTAAGTAAGAGAAAGAAGATGCATACATTGCATGCATCAACCTCATCCTCTTCCAGAATTAGAATGCTTTTCAGATTTTCTGTTATATATGAGAGGGTGTATTCCAGATTTAGAAGTCTAAGTTTAGACCTTGCTCTTTTGTTTTTTGGCAGTTTCTGCTATTATGCTTTTAGCTTTTAGTAGTTTGCTTTTTAAGATTTAACCAAGCCATCTGTAGCTGCAGCTTTATTTTCAGCTAAAGAGAAAAAGTTAAGAAATTTTCAGTTTATAGACAGTTTGATTTATGCAAGGTAGGGTGCACTTCCAGTATGTAGCCGCCTTCATCTATAAAAGAAATGCAGGGGTGTGAGTGATTTATTAATTCCAGTTTTGCACTAGTGCAGTGTTTTATTTTAAGATTTAATGAGAAAATAGATGCAGGTTTGACTGTTCAATACTGTGTATCTGCTGTTCATATTTCAGTTTGATGTGTTTGCAGATTCTGGTATTCAGAATCAGTAGTTTTAGTGTTTAGGGTTTAATTTTCTGAGTGCAGAATATGCTTGCCATGGTCTGAAAAATTAACTTTTCCACCCTCCCCAAGTGGGTTCTTGGTCAAAGAGTTGGCGACTTCTTTTTCTCAGGGCTTCTGGTTTAATACTTCACAGACCTCCTTCTCCCCTTACAGTAGTTCTCTTCCAGCTCTATTAGAAGGGGAAAAATAGGTTATTTTAGACCTAAACGTTTCCACGCTGTAGCATGAACCTCCTCTGCAGTTAAGAAAAATTCAAAAAAACAACCATGAAGCAAGTTTACCACTAGTTCAAGCTCCTCAAATGAGGGACAGGCAGTCTAAAAAGGAAAAGCTTGATGCTGCTTACCTCCACACATCCTTTTCTGCCTATGTAAATGGTGAAATCCAAAAAGTAGAAACCTTACATGCATATTTTGTTGAAGCAAGTTTAGAGGGTAGCTCAAGGGGATGATGCTTGGTCCTGGCCAGATTGTGGGTATGCAAAATGCATTTGGCATGGCTCAAAGATTGAACTGTGCCAATATGCTTTTTGATTCTTCAGGTTCATTCCTCTTGCATGAGGACACTCTTAACATTGAGAAACAGTTGTGCTTCAAGGATTGAAGTAGATTTCATACTTACATTATCATGGATAGCCTCTGCTCCCTGATGCAGGGAAATAAGAAGATAGCAGCTTGAATCCAAAAGAAACTAACTACTGAATCAACTGAGATCAGTCCCTTTGGCTATGCTCCCTCTTCAGGTGACAGATCGGGGAAGAGGTCAAGATGTTTGAAAAAATGGAGCAAATGATGAAAAATGTAAGCTAAGTGGTTTTGATGTGACTATTTAACAATAAAACAGTCAATTAATATGATACATACTATTCCTATGGATTAGTTGATGTAATTTGCTAATCCCTGCAGGCTAACCACTCAGACTGCAATATCATACTCCTTTTAGATTCCGATACTTGAAACCAATGGAAAGATATTGAGGATAATTTTGTTCTCTTGGCTGAGACCAGATGGCTTAGATGGGTGAAAAGAGCAATGGGTGCAATCTTTATTTCTGATTTCTGTGAATCTCTATTCTAAATTATGAAAAATGAGAGTGGAATTAATAGAGAACTGTACTCTTGATAATTCAAGGATGATTTCTTGTTAGTTTAAAGATGATACTTGTGAGATTATCTGTGAGCAAAAGTGATATGGCGGAGAGGTGAAGCACAGACATGGTTGTCCTGTCCATCAAAATACCTGGGTTCTATCTTGCAATTTGAACACAGAAAGTGAAGTGGGAAGGGTTTGAGACCTTCCAAATTTTCTTCCTTATGTTTTCTCAGTTCTTTTCTTGATTAGTATAGCAGCGAATTGTCAAATTGAGTTTGAATTGGCTGCAAATTTCGCCCATCTAATAAGACGCTCTAAATTCGACTGCACCAGCTTTGTACCCTGATTAATGTGCATAGGCTTCTTGACCCAAGTTGGTCAAGAAGTCGTCCATCATTCTTGGATACTCTTTTTGCACCCTGACTCAACAAGCGTAACATCAGGGAATGCAAGATCCCTGAACCAAGTTATCCTTACCCACAAGTGAAACCAAACCGCAGGAGATCATATACATATAACAGACTTATCTATGTTAGCAGCCCTAGCGTGCAATCTTAAACCATCACTATGACAAGCACTTGGAGCTGATATTTTCATTTAATTTTATTTTTGTTCAAATATAGTGTCCGATTTTATTTTTGTTCAAATATAGTGTCCGTCACCCTATAGTTATATTTTCCGACAAAAAAATAACACCGATAAATAAACCCCAGGAGATCGTGTATTTGTGCTTAGTTAGCTACATATGTAGGCATGCATTCTTCACAGATCACTCACTCATCCTGATGATGGATCAGAAAGCCCGGTCACATTCTTCCATTACAAGGTCTTTAATAATAAAATCATCATTTCAAAAGCTCATTAGAAAACAGAAACCCTAAACCCAGGAAATAGAAATAGGCTAAACAAGGAGGGAAAAGCTTACTTGAGACATCGCAGCACCAAACTGCACCGTTGTGACCCTGATACGTCCCAAGGCGTTCGCCGTTGTGAGCATACCACACAGTGGGCGTGTGATCCTTCGCACACGAGAATAACAAGTCCCCGTCTCTATTGTATTTGAGAAACGTCAGAGGCCTCTCGTGCCCCTTCAATAGAATCGGCCTCATCTAACTGTTCAACAAAAGTATGGCAGAGGGAAAAAAATTAATCTTGCCAACACAAAAAACCTTACAAAAAATCACAGAGATTCTGCATTTACACCTCTGTTAACTCGACGGCGAGGCTTCGTTTCGCGTTGTGACGAGCGAAACACGTTTTCCGTTGTAGACGGCCGTTTCTGAGCCCGCCGTGCCGTTTCTTGACGTTGCCAGGGAGTTTTCCGTTTCAATTAAAAATTGACAAAAAATTCCGCAATTTTATTGGCATTTCCCCTTGTTTTACTTTTCAAAAAATCTTTAAAAGAATTCTCCTGTAATCTTTAAAAAGGTATGAATTTAGTTTCCTTTTTAAAATCTTTATTTTACACGAACTTTTTATTTTTATAATAAATTCAAATGGATATTTTAAATATATTTTCATCGAGAAATATAGTCTTGAGGCATCTATATTTAAATAGTTATTGAAAATAGATACACGTGGCATCTTTTAAATAGATGTATTTAAGATATCTATGCTAGTAGCATGTGCAGTGTCATATGTAAAATATTAGTTTAGCATCTTTTTCTTGTGTTTGAATAAATTATCATTATTCTTTGTAAAGAATGAATGAGACATTTCATATTAATTTCATTTAGGGTAAGGGTTTAATTAGGTTTAGGGTTAGGGTTGAATTAAGATAAGGTTCAATAAGCATTCAATTAGGGTTAGGGTTCAATTAGAGGTAGGGTTGAAATTAGAGTTCAATTAGTGTTAGAATCAAGGTTCAATCAGATTAGGGTTAGGGTTTAATTAAGGTTCAATTGGGGTTAGGGTTAGAGCTAGGGTTCATTTACAGTTAGGGTTAGGGTTCAATCAGGGTTACAAGAAAAATCTTTGGGTCAGTGTTATGATTAGGGTTAAATCAACATTAGATTTTAATTAGGTTTATAGTTAGGGTTAGGGTTAAGATTTACTTAGGATTAGGATTTGGGTTAGGGTTAGGATTAAGGTTAGAGTTCAATCAAGTTAAGGTTAATATTTAATTAGGCTTATGATTACAATTAGGGTTCAATTAGGGATATGGTTCTATGATAAAGCTTGGGATAAGGATCAAGGTTGGGGTTCAAATAGGGTTACTACTCAATTATTGTTATTATTTAATTAGGGTTTCAAGTTTGGGTTAGAGTTCAATTAGGGTTAGAGTTAAGGTCAAGGTTCAATTAGGGTTAGGGTTAAAATTCAATTAGCATTAGGATTTAATTAATGTTAATATTAGGTTCAACTAGGGTTAGGGTTAGGATTAAAATTTATTTACGATTACGGTTTCAATTAAGGTTAGAATTAGGTTTAATGTTAGGGTTAGAGTTAGGGTTCAATTAGGGTTAGGTTTACAATTAAGGTTAGGTTAGGGTTATGATTTAATTAGGTTTGGTGTTAGGGTGAGGGTTAGAGTTTATTTAGAGTTAGGGTTCAATTAGGGTTACAATTTGAGTTAAGGTTAGGGTTCAATTTGAATTATGAATAGGGTTATCTAACCATAATATATAATTAGGGTAAAATTAGGGTTAAGGTTATCTAACCCTAATATAATTAGGGTAAAATTAGGGTTAGAGTTATTTAACTCCAACATAATTAAGGTTCAATTAGGGCTAGGATTATTAAATATAACCCTTTAATTATAATCATAATAGTAACCTTAGAGTTAACCCTAACACAAATGTTGATTCTAACCCAAATTGTAACCTTCAACCTAACTCTAACTCTAATAATAATTGTAACCCTAGACTTTATCCAAGAACCCTAAGTATAATGGCATTAATAACCTTAACCCTAAT